>CAXIWS010000385.1:0-24622 GCA_964036195.1 Sphaerolaimus hirsutus
GCTAAAAATGGTATATACCGTATTTCCTCGAAATACCCCCGGGGGGTTTATTGTTTCAGAGTGAGAATTTTGAGGGGGGGGTTAAACGAGGGGGGGGGTATTTCGAGGGGGGGTTTATTATTTCGCCAGAAATTTTTTGAAATCCCAGTACTAAAATGTCGTCTGAAACGTACGCAGACGTCGAAAAATGCAACAAAAATCGCCGTTTATAAGACTCTAAAGACATTTATAAGTGTGTAGACGTACAAACGCTGTTCTCACATAACAGATTCATCGTTTTTAACGTGTGTTCTGCATTGTCGGGATGACAAACCGCAGCCTTTGTCATTTATGTTCTCTATACACTAAATTTGGGGGGGGGGGTATTTCGAGGGGGGGGTTTATAAGTTCATAGTGTCCATTTTGAGGGGGGGTATTTCGAGGGGGGGGGTATTTCGACCAAGGCTCATTCCGAATGTATACCCGCCCCGAATGTATACCCGCACCGAATGGAAGCATACCCGCTCCGAAGGTAAGCCCGGCCCGAAGGTAACTGATGCTACCTTCGGGCCGGGCTTACCTTCGGAGCGGGTATACATTCGGACCGGGTATTCATTCGGGCCGGGTTGGAGATTAGTGGGGGGGCACGACTGGCGGCGCATGTGCACCCATCGGCGCGGTGCGGCAAACACAAAGGGCAAATAACAATACAAATGAGGCCCAACAATGCATGGCTCTTTATATTTTGCCGCCAAGACCGCAACCGATGTTTGATGTTTGATGAGTGACCCCCCCCCCCGGTTCGGCATGCGATTCGGTGTCTTTTCGAGCAACATTTGTGCAACATGATCTGCCGACATTTAATCGAACAGAAAACGACATCTTGGAAAACGATCTGCCGACATTTTGGGGTATCTTTACTCCTCATTTCGGGTATAATTTTCATCTGCTAGTTTTCAACGTATTCGTGAAAACGACATGAAACTAGCAGCTGAAATAAAAACCCGAAATTGAAATTTTGTACAAAATTTCAATTTCGGGTTTTAATTTCAACTGCTAGTTTCATGTCGTTTTCACGAATACGTTGAAAATTAGCAGTTGAACATGATACCCGAAATTGAATTTCAACTCATTTCGGGTATCATTTTGTATTGTTATTTGCCCTTTGTGTTTGCCGCACCGCGCCGATGGGTGCACACGCGCCGCCAGTCGTGCCCCCCCCCCCCCTCCGCTTATCTCCAACCCGGCCCGAATGAATACCCGCTCCGAATGTATACCCGCTCCGAAGGTAAGCCCGGCCCGAAGGTAGCATCAGTTACCTTCGGGCCGGGCTTACCTTCGGAGCGGGTATGCTTCCATTCGGGGCGGGTATACATTCGGGGCGGGTTTACATTCGGAGAGGCACAGGCTCACTGTCATCATGCATTAGAACAAAGTCACATTCAACTCGATAAAAATCTGTGCCCCTCGATCATGTGGCACCGTCGGTTTGAGTTTATGAAACATCAAAAATGCCAAAAAAAATCGTATACTTTTTTATCAGAGTAAAAACTGACAGAATTTCTTGCGAGCTAGTCTGCCGCAGAGTTGTTAAAATACTGGTATTTCTAGAAAGCATAAGCGTAAATAAACTTTCCAAATTAAGTGTTGGATACTAAAGCGAAAGGTATTTTTAAAATACTTACCTAGGAAAGCGTAAAAAGCGTAAGCATAAAAATTTGCACCCTAGTGCTGTTAACGGCGACAACATCGTCGTCGGAATATTATCACCCCAATATTCATCTTTAGCCACGATTTTGCTGGGCGACACAATTTTCATTAGACGTTCATATTTCAACACAATTTGTACATGTGCCGCTACTTTCTGTGTGTTACTGCACACACCCAGTCTTTTTTTACGCATTCATATCCTTTTCGTTTTTGTAGTTTTACGCTTTTTCAAAAGATAAAACTGGACCATGTGGAAATTTTTTTAACGCTTTTAGTATCCGGGTAATTCTACCGGGAAAGCGCAATAAAGTGTACGGCTATTTTACGAAAGCGTAAGCATAAACGGAAGTATTAATACGCATTTACCCGGGTATTTCAGGAATGCAAAAATTTAAAATACGCTTTTGCAACTCTGGTCTGCAGGCCCACTCTTGAGCTTTGCCACCTCCGGGAGCATGCCGCATTCACTAGGGTAGGAACTGATGTGAAACTGATATACTCGGCGGACATCACACTTAGTATGAAAACCTACCATAACCCATCTGAATATTGAACCAAAATTTTTTTACAGTTTTTACATCCTAGTATTTATCTCGTTTTTACTATGGAATAATATATTACGAAGTTGATCACAAGATTTTATTCATTAAATTATGGTAGGTTTTCAAACTAGGTGTGCTGTCCGCCGGGTATACCCATATCAACCCATCCTAGCATATCATCATGACGTGATATAATAAGTCTGAAAAAAAATTGGGGTGGATGATTCAAAAACGCTGCAAAAAAACTTTGTGTCCGCGGTAGTGATGTAAAAAGCGCCAGAGTTTCGGCGCCAAGCGCCAAAAGCGCCATGGCGCTTTTCCCATTGCGGCGCCAAGCGCAAATGGCGCCACACGATTTTAGCGCCAAGCGTCAAAAGCGCCATGGCGCTTTTCCAGACGGTAGCGCCAAGCGCCAATGGCGCCAGAGGACAATGGCGCCAAGCGCCAAAAGCGCCAGCGCCAAAAATTTATTGGCCGTTTTTTCATCACCATGTACATCAATATCTAAAGTTTCATGGTAAATGGATCGAACTGGATGCTAAATACACAAAGATGTCCCCTACTTGATGAATGAAGCTGCGTGAAAATTTGTGCAAAAAGTACCCATGTACTTGCAGTGAATGCAAGTACCGTATATCCTCAAATAAGACCCCAGAGGAGTTATTATTTCATCCGAAGTTTTGGAGGGGGTATTCAAGGGATTGTTATTCTAGGGGGAGTTATTTTTTTCTCCGAACATGCACGTTATTCTTTGTATGCATCCCATAAACTCATGTAATCCAGGTATTTGATAGTTCAACAACAATAAACACAAGGTATCCCATCGAAAAATTCATTGAGACTTCATTGGCGTTCAAATACACATGTTATTTCACCAGCAAAATTTGAGGGGGGGATAATTCGAGGGGGGTTTATTCGGGGGGGGGGTCTATTATTTCGCCAGAAATTATCGGAAATTCCCCATACGCAGACGTAGAAAAATCGAACAATCACATAGATTTATATGTGTTTATAGGCATATTTTACTGTATATACACAAAAACCCTTCCCTAACATCACTTAATCATCAGTTTTAACGTGTGTTCTGCATTGTACAGATTACAAACTGCGGTATTTGTCATGTACGTTCACGTTACACTCAATTTTAGGGGGGGTATTTCGAGGGGGGGGGTTAATTCAAGGGGGGGGGTTGGTATTTTTCCTCACTTGGCTAACTAAGTTTTTCAGGGGTGTTATTCAAGGGGATCATATTTAAGGACATAGGGTAAATAAAAGAGTAATGTGATGAAGCAGATTTTTTGGAGTTTTTTTTACTCAGATCTGATAAGCATCCTAAAATGAATGTCAGAAAAATAAATGTGGTATGATCGATAGATTGTAAAGTGTACATTCAGCATGCTACCGTATTTCCTCGAAATACCCCCGGGGGGTTTATTTTTTCAGAGTGAGAATTTTGAGGGGGGGTTAAACGAGGGGGGGGGGTATTTTGAGGGGGGTTATTTTTTCGCCAGAAATTTTTGAAATCCCAGTACTAAAATGTTGTCTGAAACGTACGCAGACGTCGAAAAATGCAACAAAAATCGTCATTTATAAGACTCTAAAGACATTTATAAGTATGTAGACGTACAAACACTGTTCTCACATAACAGAGTCATCGTTTTTCACGTGTGTTCTGCATTGCCGGGATTAGTGATGGAAAAAACGCCAGGACTTTGGCGCCAAGCGCCAAAAGCGCCATGGCGCTTTTCAAAGTCCAGCGCCAAGCGCCAATGGCGCCACAGCAAAATAGCGCCAAGCGCCAAAAGCGCCATGGCGCTTTTCTAGATCACGGCGCCAAGCGCCAAAGGCGCCAGAGGATGTTGGCGCCAAGCGCCAATAGCGCCAGCGCCAAAAAAAATTGTGCTGCTCATATATGCGGTCATACTAATGCTATGCTATTAATTCATTTGAATCGCAATATTTATGTCAACTACTCCAGTCACTTTGGTTCTTTTTATCATGATATTTTACAGCTGGGAGTTTGGGCTCACTATCGCAAACCATCTGTAAAAAGGTGCTTAGATTTTTAGCTGTTTTTTAAAAATTACTTTTCAAATTTAGATCTGTTTTTTTCCCAAAAATAGTTTGAAATTTTCAAATGAAGTTTTCAATTTGTTGAATACTTGAGATTTGTCACCGGGATATTGCAGTTTAGAGTTTTGCTAGTCACTTTTGAACACAGGATTATAAATTTTCGAATTTCAGATTGCAATTGTTCAATTAGAATGGCCTCAAAGGGTAATTCCACACCCTGTAAAATTAAGTGTCAAATATCAAGAAGCGAATGTGATTTAACATGTCAATTAAAATAAAAAATAAAAATTTTATAATTGAGCTTTTGATATTTTGCATAACACTTAACTAACGTGTATTTACGAACTTTTGCGTGATGTTTATCACGTCACTTTACACTTTACAGGGTCATTTAACCGTGCATAAACAAAACTGCAAGGAACGAGCTCAGTATAGTGATATATGTGAAGAGTAGTGATGGAAAAAGCGCCAGGATGTTGGCGCCAAGCGCCAAAAGCGCCATGGCGCTTTTCGGACCACGGCGCCAAGCGCCAATGGCGCCAGGGCGTTTTAGCGCCAAGCGCCAAAAGCGCCATGGCGCTTTTCTGGACCACGGCGCCAAGCGCCAATGGCGCCAGGAGGCAATGGCGCCAAGCGCCAATGGCGCCAGCGCCAAAATGATTTCGCTTCTTATGATGAACACACAATTCTCGGCATCGTATATTCATAATTATCGCATGCTGTAAGCTGTATCAGTTTCAAAACCACTAGCAATATCCTCATTGTAACCAAAAAGCATTCCTATTAAACATTGTGAAAAGCTTCGATTTTTTTTGTACCATTGTACCAGCTTCCATCGAATGCGAGAGCCTACTCCTTTTCACACCAAGTACATCTTCAGACCTATTTACTAAACACTGTCTCTCTTCTCTATGACAAGTAAATTGAAAGTAAATGTGGAGTAATTTTGGTAAATAAAGGAAATATATTCTGTTGTTTTAGGATGCTCCCAGAATTCAAATGCAGACATCTATTTTTAATTTCATCACCATTTACAGTCTGCTTTTAACTTTTTGCATCAAGACAGTTTTAACTTTTTACTACTTATTCACTAGGTATTTGGCATTTTTTGTGCATTAGTGTACAATTTAACACACAGACAGACATTGGTTGTTGTTTTAATTAGTTTTGTGTTTTTACTACTGTAAAACGTTCCATTTGTTCATACTAGTGTGTAGGGATACCCCCACCTCCTGTCCTACCTAACCCCTGTCCCTTCCAAGGTGTGAAACACTCCCAATGTAGCCTTCTCTTATAACCTTATTTAAGCACTATTCAATGCCCAATGTAGCTTTTTGCTTATAGCCTTTTTCAAGCACTATTCGATGCCCAAATTCACTTGAAATCACAAATGTTAGACAAAAAACAATATGTGATGAGTCAAAATATAAAAGAATTTCTTTGGCAGAAATCACCACCTATAATGCTGTCCCATTGGCTTCATGCCTTCATAGCCATTATTTTGCTAAAAGCAACATCACAAAGTACTGCCATATGTCTGATATGGATGTAAATTGATAAAAATGCGAATTCTGTGCGTTTTTCGCTGTCTGGTCATGGCGCTTTTTTGGCGCTTTTTTAAATGCCAGCGCCAGGCGCCAAAGGCGCCACCGATGGATAGCGCCAAGCGCCAAAAGCGTCATGGCGCTTTTCGCACCAGCGGTGCCAAGCGCCAATAGCGCCACAGCATAATGGCGCCAAGCGCCAAAAGCGCCATGGCGCTTTTTGCTTTGGCGCTAGCGCCAAGCGCCAGCGCCATGGCGCTTTTCCATCACTAGTGAAGAGTGTTACCAGTCCGATGAATAGTCACAAAAGGACCCCCCCCCCCCCCCGATAAAGTCCAAATTATGAGTAGATGGGAAAAGTGTTGAATACACA
Source organism: Sphaerolaimus hirsutus (assembly GCA_964036195.1). Lineage (NCBI taxonomy): Eukaryota > Metazoa > Nematoda > Chromadorea > Monhysterida > Sphaerolaimidae > Sphaerolaimus > Sphaerolaimus hirsutus. Next base: position 6,222 of record CAXIWS010000385.1, read on the forward strand.
TGCAATCACAGGTATAATGATATAACCCCCCCGGTCTCGCAACTTCGCTTCTAATACCATTATGGGCCAAATAGCAACACCTTGGACAATGCCCGATTCCGTCAGAACTTTCAACAATGCGCTCATGCAGCCCATCCTGCCTGATGACACCAAATCTACAGCACCTAACAGGGGACTTGGTTACCTTTTGCACGCGTGGAACGACAAACGATGGCAACACGCCAACTAGATAATCGCACAATTCCGATAATTCCACGAGCGACATGAGGTCCACCGGACGATCAACAATTGCCCTACGAGCCCTACGCTTGGCGCGTGCGCGGGATCCCTGTCTGCCAAACTTCACCAGCTTGGTGCCTTTCGACCTAGCTATTCCGAAGGACGTAGGCTTCGGAACTTTTCGGTCTACTTGGTTGCCACAGCTAACAAAGTCCGGTCGCGCAAATTGCAAAGGCTTGCGGCTGTAATTTCCCTCTCTTACCCACCAAATACCAAAGGTTTCTAGGCTGCACAGTTTTCTTCAGCCTTTCAGCGGTTTTCTCAAAAACACCACAAATCCCGGGCTCAATAAAAGCTGGCTCCATGATCAAGTGATCAAGCAACCACTGCTGAGAAGCATCGCAAATTACTTCGCCATTGGGCAAAACAGAATCAACAACTAAATCACCAGCGCCCTGAACCTTTTCCGCATACGTGGCCCTTTGCTGAATTTGAAACATTTCCGACACGGGTTCAAAACTATCAAAAACAGGGCCCATTTCCAAATTATCAACCTCCCAGAAACCTTCAGAACTTGGCGCGCTTTCAGAAACAGAAACAAGATTCGCCCACGCTTCAAAAACCGATAATTGAACATCACTCGAATGCAAGCAGATAAAAGCAACTTCCATCATGATTTCACAAATTAGAATTAGAAATGATTAGATCCACTAGCTGGAATGAGCCGATAGATTAAGTAGAGAATTAGTTGCACCAGAGTAAGCTTGAATTACACTAATTGGGTTTCTCGAATCACGTTGCAAAAATAGAGTTTCCAAAGTATTTGAATATTTCCAATTTACCTTTCCACTTTCCAAATCAAAACATTAATACAAAAATGACTAAATAACACTCAGGGTCATGAAAGCTAAACCAGACAGGTGAGGATAGCAGTACGGTACACTGGTAAGAGACCACACAAGTCCAGGTACTTAAGTCCTAGCTTGGCACAGCACCACTATCAAAAGTAATCTACGACGACGTAGCACAACTGTTTGGGCCCTTACGAAATCCTAGAGCGAGTCAATAGGTGTACAGCCTACTTCAGCTTATACTACGCCTAAAACAAGTCCACAGAGGTCCAGACATACAGTAAGCATCACAGATGGTGGGTTCTCCCCATACAACACCCTATCTTAGCTATACCGGCAGCTCCGTGTGGCCACTCCTGCCCCTGTGAACCTAAATGTCACCGTGCAGAGGGAAGAGAAGGCCTATGCCAGAGTTAGCAGAGAATGAATAACCAAAGGTAGGCTCATTTCAGCTGGTAAATCACTGACTTAGTAATTAGAATTGGATTGAATAGACTGATGATGATCACAAGATTGGGGCTCTCTTTTATAGGTTTGAAATGCCCAAAACCGGTTTGCAGCTGGGCGGAGCCAACCAATCACGAGAGTGCATTTGAAAGTGTAACCGAAATAAGTGACCTTCAGCTGAACATAGCCACATACCACAAGGGTTACTTTTTAATGGAACAAAGGAAATGGTGACTTGACATTCAGGAACACCTTTCTTCTGGCACTCAGCCAGCTAATAAAACCAAACTTGGAACTGTGCCAAACTAAGAAATAACCACCTACAGTAACCTACCGAATGTAAACGCACAAACTAACAGCTTAAAGTACCTAAACTGAGTGAAACTCTCCAAAACTAAACGTGATTCAATTAAAACAAGCCGAGTAAATCCACAGGCTACTCAAAAACTGCAAGCAACTGCAAAAGGACCAGAAACACAAAAACAACCGTGTTTTGCTCAAACGTGAGCTCGTCCAAACCAACGTACCAATCGGCCAACGTGAAGCTAAACACAAAGTGCAAAAGTGCAAAACACAGAAATAAGTGCGAAACATAGAAAATAGTACGAAACATAGAAATAAGTGCGAAACATAAAACATAATCACAAAACACATGCAGTTATCACAACTAAGGGGGGGTTAGGTGGGTAATTAGATACAAATAAACACAAATATACGCACCACAAATCACATACCTCGGCACCTACCGCGAACCTACTCCCTAAACCTACTCCTACACCCTACAAAATCACAAAACTCCTCCCTGTGGCAGCAGTGGCTACGGGATATGTGCCAATTTACACGCAAAAACTGCCCCCTTGGCATTCTTCCAATTCCTTTGGGAGTTGGCCCGTCTCTACTCCGAAGGACGTAGACTTCAGGAGCTATCGGGCCGCTCCCTATTTTTCGCTATTTTAACCTAAGGCACATACCCCTCCAGAAGGGTTGACCCGTCTCTACTCCAAAGGACGTAGGCTTCTGGAGCTATCGGGGCCCTCCCTTCCGGTGGCCACTCCCACCAAGAACTCTGAGCGGCCGAAGTCTGTCGCTCCGCGGACGTTTCCGGCGGCCAACGCTGTCGACGCTCGCGGGGACTGGGTAGGGGGTAAATTTACAAGTTTTGAGTGATGAACTGTCGCCAAAACACGGCGACAGCGCTTAACCCCCTTCGAAATTGCACTCGGTGCCATTTTCAGAAGTTGGCACTCGGCCAAGAACGGCCGATTCGACGTTCTACAAAAATGCCCAAAATCACCCAAAATCCCCCTCTCCCGGGTTCCGGCGGTCGGCGGTCGTTGAGTGGCGGCGACGCGGCGCTGTCGCGGCCGTCGAAGTCGTTCGCCGGCGCTCGTTTGTCCGCCACACTCGGGGAACACAGTATTCGCTCGGCGCTGCTTTTCTTTTTAGTAAAAGCGCCGTAAGTTTCACAAAACTTAGGTTTCATTCCCGGGGATGTCGAATGACGTCACCCGGCCTTTTCACGACTAGAAGCGGCTAATTAGGCCGTTTTACTAATTAAGGCCGGCGACATAGCGCCATCGATTTACCGTTCTATGGTAATTCGCGCTTAATCACCGTCCCAGAGGCGTAGGTCTGGCACTTTGGTGATCTGGCGCCAATTACCATAGCTGGCGTCCGCTGCGCCGTAAGTCTCCTATAGGTTAGGTTTCATATAGGGCGGCGTCGTAATGACGTCACTTGGCCCGAAAGGGGTCAATATGGCGTCCCCGGCGGCTAAAGCGCCATAATTAGGATTTAGTAAGCGTTAATTGACGCTGGGTCACCGTCCCAGAGACGTAGGTCTGGCACTTTGGTGGCCCGCCGCCAGTTCTCGCATTACACAGGGACATTGTTTGCAAAAGTAATCAAGAATAGGGTAGGTTGATCCTGGAATACATTTACAGTAGCACATATACTTATGTAAATTATACTTACAAGATCTTTTTGAATGCAATAATAATGAACTTTTAGAACTTCTTGGCGCTTTTTTGGCGCTTTTTAAAACACTAGCGCCAAGCGCCAATGGCGCCACGGTGTCATAGCGCCAAGCGCCAAAAGCGCCATGGCGCTTTTTGCTTTGGCGCTAGCGCCAGGCGCCAGCGCCATGGCGCTTTTCCATCACTAGCCGGGATGACAAACCGCAGCCTTTGTCATTTACGTTCTATATACACTAAATTTGGGGGGGGGGGTATTTCGAGGGGGGTTTATAAGTTCATAGTGTCCATTTTGAGGGGATATTTCGAGGGGGGGTATTTCGAGGGGGGGGTATTTCGAGGAAATACGGTATATTGGTAGTTTTACTCTGAATGCAGAGAGTTTCAGCAGGCGACTTTTTTGAAGCAAGTGAAATCCATGAAATTTGGGTGTGTGAACCATAATTGTTAGGCGATGGGAAAATTGGATGGAACAAAAAAACAATCATCTCATATTTTGATGGCATATTTGATGTACGTATCGAAAACGTACACAAACAGTATGGCGCCTTTTTGGCGCTTTTGAGCGCCAAGCGCAAATGGCGCCACGGCTTTATAGCGCCAAGCGCCAAAAGCGCCTAGGCGCTTTTGGAGGTATGGGCGCCAAGCGCCATTGGCGCCACGGCAAAAAGGCGCCAAGCGCCAAAAGCGCCATGGCGCTTTTTTGTTTGGCGCTAGCGCCAGGCGCCAGCGCCATGGCGCTTTTTCATCACTAGTCCGCGGCTTATAGACGGTTTATAGACATGTATGTTTGTAGACGCTTATATTTACATCTCGATTTTTATTGAATTATGCATTCTCTGATTATGTGGGATTTCAAAAAATTCCTAACGAAATAATAGCCCCCTCGAATAACCCCCTTCCTCGAATTAACCCCCCTCTAAATTTGCTGGCGTAAAAATACCCCCCCCCCAGCCCCGAGGGTATTTCGAGAAAATATGGTAAGTTACAGTTACAGAACCTTTATTCAGGGCAGCAACATTTGTATTTTCAGATTGACATTAGAGATATTACATCAAGCCAAGCATAATGAGTCTGTTTTGAATTGTCTAAGCTATAATAGTCACTGACAGCACTCCACTTGCACTTGCATCAAATTATTGCATGTTCATATTTTTAGTCTGAATTATGAATACCGTATTTCCTCGAAATACCCCCCCTCGAAATACCCCCCCTTGAAATCCCCCCTCCCCTCAAAATGGACAGTATGAGTTTTTAACCCCCCCCCCCCTTGAAATACCCCCCCCCAAATATAGTGTATAAAGAACATAAATGACAAAAGCTACGGTTTGTGATCCGGGAAACGTACAACACACGTGAAAAACAATGAGTAGCGTGCAGAAAAGTTGGGACTGTGCATGCTGCAGGATAAACATTGCCAAAATTTCAAAATGTTGAATGTGCACAATGCTTGGATACCATTGGTGGGTACTGTGGGCTGTTGACTACATGTGCCCGGGATGACCACCCCTCAAGTTTGTATGTGTATATATTCTTAGTGCAGTAACTAAATTCACTCAGTTTCTTTGTGTTTCAGAATAGTTGGGACTTTTCTTATTTTGGCCAGTAGTGGCCTAGTATCATACTTTTAGACTGTATCCAACCCTACATTTTTTTTAAACAAAATTTTCAACATTGCAACTGCCTGTCTGTGCTTCTGAGCTTTGTGAGCAGCAAGGAACATTCTGAGCATGAAGAGCAAATGGTTATGCATATGTGGCACTGTGGAATGTATTTATTTCAGCAACAGTCTTGCATCCATTGCCAGCCACTTGAAAATGGAGGCAGGTATACTAGTCTGTGTGGCTATTTGGTGTGTAAATTTGAGGTTTTTGCTTTGCTCCATTGAGGAGAAAACTTGGCTCAACTGCCAATGTGTAATGTGCAAGTATTTTGTAAGGGAAAGATGATGGAAGTTTGAAGTGCTACAACTTTTGATTGGAAAGAGATATTGAAATAATTTTGTTGCATATAAATCCTGTCTGTCTAAAGTATATGATAGCATGCTCAAAAACTCTTTACCTATGTTGGAAACCATATCAGTGAAATCAGTATAAGGTTTTTAGGCACCACTGATAAGTTTGAATTGCTATAACTCTTGATTGGAAAGAGATATTGAACTCATTTCTGTTTTATGTGAATTCTTGCTGTCTAAAGTATATGATAGCATGTTCAGACTAATTTGATTTTTTGTGTTGAAAAACCGGGTCAAATCGGCTTACAGAATTTAGACACCACTTATACGACTACAAAAATGGAATCTTCAGGTTTTGCCGATCATTTTAAGTGTTGAAGGAGCCAAATCGGCCCAGAAATGGTTGATTTGTTTCAAATTCAACCGTGCATTTTGGCCATTTTTGTATTTTTATCAAACATCTTTTTATAGACCCCCTTATCTCAGGCATGGGGGATTATTCGAGTCAACAAAAAATTTCAGTCATACCGTCAAACTCAAACGCCAACATACTCGAACAGCATCAAATTTTGTCAAGGTTCAATGGAGTAGGAAGCGACGAAAGTATGATGAACCTGCTGTCCCCCATTTCTCTATCGTGAAAAGTCCCAACTATTCTGCACGGTAGTGTATTAGAACAGTGTTTATACCGATTACGTACATATTTATATAAGTCTATAGAGTCTTATACAAGACGGTTTTTGTTGCATTTTTCGACGTCTGTGTACGTTACAGACAACCATTTAGTACTGGAATTTAAAAAAATTTCTGGCGAAATAACAACCCCCCCTCGAAATACCCCCCTCGTTTAACCCCCCCCCCCCCTCAAAAATCTCACTCTGAAAAATAAACCCCCTGGAGGTATTTAGAGGAAATACGGTACATATTAATGTTTTACAGCCTTCTGTGCTGGTACCGCGGATGTATTTGCACATTATGTATTTGCACAAGTTCTGCGGCTACAAAACAATCCATGCAAAATTGATGTTTTGATTAGATTTTTTTTGCATTTTTACCCATTTTTCACCAAAAATAGCCAAAAGAATTCAAACATCGAAAAACGTTTTTGAATTTTCGAATTTTTTGAAGAAAAAAAATCGATTTTTATGCATTTTTTACCGCGTGCTCAAAAAATTGAAAAGTCCAAAAAATTCAAAAATTTGAAAACGTTTTCGAATTTTCGAATTTTTTTGCCATCGTTACGCTCGACGGACATATCGCTAGGCAGTGAATGATACCATATTTAGGTTAATAAGGTAATGTTATCAATAATACAGCAAAACAGTGATTAAAATAACTTACTGACCTAAATATGTCTTGTGACCAGGGTTGGTTTTAGTAAAATTCTTTTTACTAAATTTGTATTTCATTTGTATTAAAATTATATTATATTTTCATTTTTTTCACGTTTCATTTTATTTTATTTTATTCCGAAATGTCATAAGTAAAATAAAATTAAACATTTTACAAAATATTTTACAATAATTTTACAAAACTTTTACAAAAAAAAATCAGAATTTTACATGCAAGGACAATGTGCAGGGGGCAGGCTAGAAGCATGCAGATGAATACAAAAAATTGAGTATGTGTATCTGCGACATGGGTCGCGACATGGATATCTTGAATTTTGACCCTCTGGGGGATTGGATAGATAGCAAATCGCTCTTCTGGAAAATAGGTGAAAAGGTGAAAATATAAAAAAGGTGTGAAAATTTGCAATTATTAGCAAATATTGTGAGCAAAAATTCTCTCAGTTTCTCAGTCACAACAATGAAAGCAACAAGCTGGCATCAGTTCTGCAAATTGAAAGGTAGAAGCATAAGCAACAGGATATAATTTTTCAAATTAATGTGATTCTTATGATTCATATTTTTATTCACAAAAATTTTGATGTTTGTCAAATTTTACTAAAATTCGAATTCCAGTGAAATCATATTTTTATTTTATTAACTTTTCATTTCATTTTATTTTATTTTATTCTTCAATTTTCCATTTTATTTTATTTTATTTTCATTTTTTTCTTAGATTGCCAACCCTGTTTGTGACAAAATTTGCCTACAACATTCATTGTAGGTTGACAATGTATAAATTGTTTCATCAACACTAATTCTAAATATGATGAAATTAGTTCCATTTTTTGTTGTGGCAGTCATTGGCAGCAGGCAACCATCATTGGTCCACTATGCCTCCCCTCAAGGTGTGCCATTTGGTGAAGGTTTAAATTTTCTGGACTTGGACAATAACTATAAACTTTGTGAATTACCGTATTTTTCCATTTATAGAACCCCCCCCCCCCTCCCGTTTTTAGCACACCTCATGTGCAATGTTTCTTTGGTCCACTGTGGTACCATTTCCAATCCTATCTCCCAACACACAGAATTAGTGAAAGAAAGTTTTGGTGAAAATTGCACTAAAATAGCATCTGATCCACTGGTGGCTGAATCTGTTCTGATTGACCAACAATGTTACTTCAGCACAAACAAAACATCTCTCAATTGGACACAGTCATGGGATGAGTGCCAGAACATTTGGCCTGGTGCCAAATTGGCTTGGTTTCAACAACCACTTGAAGCAAAACTTGAGAGCCTGACAATTGCTGGATTAACTGTGAGCTGTTATTTGTCTAATTTGACTCTTAAAGAATTATTTATAGAGTTCCTTTCACATAACTTTAGTTTATTTATGCAATGACTTATTTACTAAATGTGTTTGTATGCTGCTATTTAGTCTTATTTATCTCTGGGATAGATCAATAGCTGGTGGAGCACTGGGGAGAAGGGGACCCTACTAGACCATACAAAAACATAAGATTTGAAGGCAACAAACATAACAGTTGGATACTACAGAATAGGATACATAGCCCATATATTTAAAGGCTCTGGTATTATAGTCCCAGGCTTGCTTTTTGAAAATATTTTTCTTTGTTTTCTGTGAAAGTGCATACACATTGAGGTATCCTGTTGGCGCGTTATTGACTAAGATGTAAATAGCATTCGAAAAATAACCTGTGATTTATATTTTTGAAAATCACAATAAATTTAAATAACCCGTGATTTATATATATTTATATTTTTTTCAAATACTGAGTGATATATTTTAAAATTGGAATAAAAATCACTGAGAAAATCACTCATACTAGATACATTGTGGTTAAATGATTGCACTTTATGACTAAAACATGTAATCTGTGCAAGAGAATTTTGCGAGTGATTTTCTCCAGAAAATCTTTCTGTTCATGTAGAGCATTTTTGAGTTAAGAGATTGTGCCTACACTTTCACCATAACTTTTTTGAAAACTGAAATGGCCAACAATGATGAGATTATCCAGTTTTCCCCTATTGAATGCTGTATATGCTCAGTTTTCACAAATGGCATGAATTTTTGTCAGGTGGTGTTGGCAAGTCACTAGTTTGCCCTTGTGTTTACCTTATGTGAATCACAGCAAAAAATGGTTGTTTCGATGCGCAGTGAAGCGTCATGAAGTGTCTTCATGCCAACACTTTCCAATGATTCACCAAGAATGCTGGAGTTTCCACACACATCACAAAAATCTGTGTGAAAACACTTCACACTTCTTAATATGCCACTCTCAGACAAATGTATACACAGGGGAAGTTGATGGAAGACACTTCACTGAAATTTTAGTGATGTTGGTGGAAGCGGTTGAAACTGTGTTGAAGCCTGCCGCTTCACGCGCATCCAGCCTGCTTCCACACGCTTCACAGATCCATTTTTTTGCTGTGAAAACTCAAATGATGACAAATGGTGATATCACCATAAATTAGTTTTCATTTAGTGTGTGACACAGCTGTAAACTGTTTTAGTAATTTTTTTTATGTCATCGTATGAATTTTTGTTCTATTTAATGGTTGGCCACACAGCATGTGAAAAAGGCAAGAAAAATTTATTCAATACATATTTTTAGTATTGATTGTGCAATTTTTGCCAAAACTGTTGCACTTGATACAGAAAACCTGGGTGACGGCATGGCAATCATTTTTTGCTATGAATATGACCAACAGTAAATTTTTTTGTTAATTTTTTTGAAAGCCTGAAATCGGTGCTGGCTGTCAAGGTTTACTTGATGTCTGGACTGTGAGAGAACCAATTCTGGAGTGGATGAAGACTCCTGAAGGCTGTGTGCCTGTTTTCAGTTTTGCTGCTTGAAAATAGAAAATTAAAAGCATATTAAATTGAATTGGATGAAATATGTTGGTTGCATTGACTTATACTTGCTCAGCATACCTGGCACTGCTACAAGTGCTGAGCACCGGTTTAGCCAAATGTCCATTGCGACAACCAGGCATTTCAGGTTAAGTACAAATGTTTGCAGTGCAAAATGTCTTTCAAGTTGTCATGGAGGTTGTAGGTTGAATTTTTCTGTTCTGATACTTGCTTGATGTTTTCACTTGTTTAAATATTGTATAAATATTGATGAATGATAATAAATGACTGTGGGATATTGAAGTACATTTTTTGCTTGCAAATGGTAAACAAAGCCCAGAATATAACTTGAAAAATAAATAAAGGGCAAGTGATTTTTTGTAATTTTTTTCGAGCTTAGAGTTATTTTTTCAGTAATTTAATTATATTTTCTGGAGACCTAGAGTGATTTATATATATTTATATTTTTTCTAAATTTGGAGTGATATATTTATATATATTTTCCAAAAAATTGGTAATTTTTTCGAATGCTAGACGTAAATAATTTTGGATGCATACTTTGCGGTCTGCCGAGTTTACATAAATATCAAACTTTGCTTCAGGGTGCATATCGCATTGCATGGGTACAACCTCAGGATGCAGAGGCATATTTTGTTCATGAGCAGGGTTGGTTTTATAAAAATTCATTTTAGTAAAATTGTATAAAAATTGTATAAAAATTTTATTTTATTTTTATTTTATTCTTGTTTCATTTTATTTTATTTTATTTTATTCCCAAAAGTCATTAATAAAATAAAATGACACATTTTACAAAATTTTTACAAAAATTGTACAAACATTTTACAAAAAATCAGAATCATGCATGCAAGGCCAGAAAAATGTTATAATTAGACCTATACATGAAAAACCTGTGACAAATTTTTCCCTTACTTTTCAAAAGTTGCATGCAGTATGTATTGTTAGCTAGCTGCAAGTGTAAAGTTACAATTATTGATAAGAATGGTTTGCATTTTCAGTAGAAGGACTAGTGGAGTGTGCTGGGCACATTTGTAAAATGTAATGCAATTTGTCAATTGTCATGACAAATGTAAAGTAAAGTGTCAATTGTCATGCAAAATGTCAAGTGTCATGTCAAATTTCAAGCAAAGTGGCAATTGTCATGACAAATGTCATGCAAAGTGTAAATTGTGTAACCAAATCTTGTGTAGAAACTCAAGCAACGAGATGAAATTTTACAAAAAATATGAATTTTTATTAAATTTTACAAAAATACGAATTTTTATACAATTTTACAAAATAATTTACAAAAATTTGAATTTTTATACAATTTTTATTTTTATTCTTAAATTTTCTATTTTATTTTATTTTATTTTATTCTTGAAATTTCCATTTTATTTTTATTTTATTTTTATTTTTTTCTGAGATTTTGCCAACCCTGTTCATGAGAAAGATGCCCCACTGCCAAATCGTTTGTGTTTACACTTTGACATACACTCCAGGAACAATGTCTTTAGCCTTTTGATTTTTTTGGTTCAATGGTGAACCAAACATTTAATATCAGTCACAGAAAGGTTGAACTCATACGTAGGAGGGCTCATTATGTCGACCCCCCACTGCCCCACAGTAGAAATCTGACCCCCCTGCTTTATATATACCGTATTACCTCGAATTACCCCTCCCTTTGAATCAACCCCCCCCCCCCTCGAATTAACCCCCCTCAAAATGGGCTGGGCAAATAATAAACCCCCCCTCGAAATATCCCCCCCTTCGGAATGATGTACGTCATGTACATAATAAATACATCATGTATGCTCTGTACATGATGTATATTACTGCTAATTTGCATTGCAGCTACACATAGACTAGTTTGTGTCGCTATCTACGTTTTTATGTCCAAATATATCCTGTTTGGACACATTTATCACCTGTTTTGGGTATGCAAAACCTACTATTTACTATGATCCTTACGAAAATTTCTGACGAAATAATAAAACCACCCTCGAATAAACCCCCCTCGGAATACCCCCCCCCCCTTCGGAATGATGTACGTCATGTACATAATAAATACATCATGTATGCAGTGTACATGATTTATATTACTGTTAATTTGCATTGCAGCTACACATAGACTAGTTTGTGTCGCTATCTACGTTTTTATGTCCAAATATATCCTGTTTGGACACATTTATTACCTGTTTTGGGTATGCAAATGCCTACTATTTACTACGATCCTTACGAAAATTTCTGACGAAATAATAAAAAAAACCCTCGAATAACCCCCCCCCCCCTCGAATCAAGCCCCCTCAAATTTTTCTGGCGAAATAATAAACCCCCATGGGGGTATTTCGAGGTAATACGGTAGTCAATATTCTGTAAAACGGTGACCTCAGCAGTCAGCACCTTCCATGAATTTGTTTGCTTTTTTACATTCCGCTAAATGTGTGCAGCAATGAGCTGAAATGGTGCCAACATTTTGTTTTGTTCTTTCATTCAAAAACATGCATCATGCCAGGTCGATATTGTCTGCTGTCCGATGGCAGACGATTGTCAAAAAATCACAGCGAGTGTTAGGTCGCAGTGGCTATCGGCTGTTTTAAACCACTTTGAAGTCAAATTTGTGAATAAAGCTGGAATTAGAGCTCAGCGTCGATTCGACGTGAAATGACGACGTGAAATGACGTTGTGAAATTAATTACACAAGTGTGGATCATGCTACGGGTCTACAATTTTCTAAAGATAATATATGAATCAATACCTTAATCGTGTCCAATACTGAGTGTTATCAGCCACAACTAAAGCGAATTGAAAAATTCAATTTTTATCATTCCACGTCATCATTTTACGTCAGGGAACTAACTTTACATTTCACGTCAACGTTGCAAGCAATAGTCTGACGTGAAATGTCAAGTTGTTCCCTGACATAAAATGATGACGTGGAATGATAAAAATTGAATTTTTCAATTCGCTCTAGTTGTGGCTGATAACACTCAGTATTGGACACGATTAAGGTATTGATTCATATATTATCTTTAGAAAATTGTAGACCCGTAGCATGATCCACACTCGTGTAATTAATTTCACGACGTCATTTCACGTCGTCATTTCACGTCGAATCGACGCTGAGCTCTAATTCCGGCTTAAGTGACAAATATTTGAGGAGTGCAGGTCTATTTCATCATTTAAACATGTTTTTCTCTTTTAATGTCTCTTTTAGGGTGTCAAAAAAAATTTTTAGGGAAAACAGAAACGGAAACGGAAAAAAATTTTCAGTGGGCGGAAAACAGAAAAAAAATGTGCACTTGGCGGAAAACGGAAACAGAAAAAAAATTTCAACGGCCGGAAAACAGAAAAAGAGGCCGGAAAGACGGAAATGGAAAAATCAAATTTGCACATAAATAGAAAAACTTGCTGAAATTTTGCTGGAAAACAGATAAAATTTGCTGAAATTTTGCTGGAAGTGGGAAAAATTTGCAGTAATTTTGCTGGAAACCGATTTTTTTTTACATCATTGACAATCTGCATGAATTTTTACCAGTTTGGCTGATCAGAAAACAGAAAGTTGAGCCAGAAAAAGGTAAAATGAGGCGGAAAAATCTAAAATTGAGGTGGAAAATGGAAAAAAGGCAGAAAAACTGGAAATTGAGGCGGAAAATAGAAAAAAGGCAGAAAAACTGAAAATTTAGCCGGAAAATGGAAAATGAGCCAGAAAAACGGAAACGGAAAAAAAGTTGCCAGAAAACGGAACGGAAAACGGTAAAAAATTTCAGCAGCCGGAAAACGGAACGGAAAACGGAAAAAATTTGCCTGCGGAAAACGGAAATTTGACACCCTAGTCTCTTTCTCTTGTTTTAATGTTTTCACAAAAAGGCTTAAGACTTTTTTCCGCCAGAAATTTGACTTTGAATCGCTGTCAAATGAGCTGCAATGAACCCAGAAAGCTTAAAATCGACATGTGGCATAAAAACACCTTAATCTACAATAGATCATCCCATGCATACCTCAGCACAGGTTGCACGTGAGCAGTAGTGATGGAAGAGGCACCTGGAAATATGGCACCGTACCGCATCGGCACCGGTGCCATTCCTCAGAAAGGGCACTTGGCACCTTGGGCACCGGCCAAAAAACGGCACCGACACCGGCTCCAAACGGCTCCAAATTTATTTATCGGGTATTTTTTATAGGTGGCACGTTCGGAACTGCATACCGTATTTCCTCGAAATACCCCCCCTCGAAATACCCCCCCTTGAAATACCCCCCCTCAAAATGGACACTATGAACTTATAAACCCCCCCTCGAAATACCCCCCCCCCAAATTTAGTGTATAGAGAACGTAAATGACAAAGGCTGCGGTTTGTCATCTGGGTAATGCAAAACACACGTTAAAAATGATGACTCTGTTATGTGAGAACAGTGATTACACGTCTACACACTTTAACAAGTCTTTAGAGTCTTATAAATGGCGATTTTTGTTGCATTTTCGACGTCTGCGTACGTTTCAGACGACAATTTAGTACTTTGTTTTCAAAAAATTTCTGGCGAAATAATATCCCACCCCCTGGAAATACCCCCCCCCCTCGTTTAACCCCCCCTCAAAACTCTCACTCTGAAAAAGTAAACCCCCTGGGGGTATTTCGAGGAAATACGGTATTTCCATGAATTCTCTACCGATTTTGATGATTGATCATTAAAATGATCAGAATGATGTGGCTATCACTTTATGAAGCAATTCAAATGATTAAAAACGATAGCTCAAATATTTAACATACTCCAATACACATACCGTATTTACTCGAATAATACCCCCACTTGAATAATTCCCCCTCGAATAATTCCTCCCTGCTAGACGAGTGAGGAAAAAATAATTCCCCCACTTGAATAATCCCCCGGAATAAGCCGGTGCTTTTCCCGGTGCCTTTTACTTTAACCCTGATGATAGCACCTTTGGCACCAGCCAAAGAGTGGCACCGCACCGCACCGGCACCGGTGCTGGTGCCTTTAGGCGCTCAGCACCGGGGCACCGGTGCCCCCGTGCCTTTCCATCACTAGTTAGCAGGGATACATTTTTTGTTCCAGATCAGGGGGCTAAAGACATTTTTCCCGTAGTGTACATGTAAGAAATCATATGAAATAAGTTTTTTTAATCAAAAATAGTTGTTCTACAGAGGAATTGGTGCCCCCTAAACCACTGGCTGAGCTTTGCCAAGCTTCACTCACAGGGAATAATGCAACGTACTGAGTGTGTTCCAAAATGAGTGAGACAAAAACAATTATTAAATTTTGGAACTTTTGATCATTTTAATGAAAATATCATGCTCACGAAGATCATTGGGATTGTTTTAAATAATTTTTTACATAGTATTTTTCATGAATGGTAAGAATATGGGTATCTCTAGTCAATAGTAACATGGATGAGTAAAATGGTTCATCACAGATAGTGTTCCAAAAATGGCAGATTTTGAAAAAATATAATTTAATATAATCTTAGAAAATCTCTCTAAACATAAAATATAATTTAATCTCTCATCAATTCAATTAATTAGTTTACTCGGCGCGGACTGTTCAAGTCAAATGCAAGTAAAATTTAACAATATACACCCGTCAGCTACCCTTATTGCGGTCATACTTGGTGAGATTGTAACCTCTTTGCTTAGCACAACACAGAGATGGCATGTAATTGTGGTTGTAAGTGAGATAACATTTACTGCGACAGCCAGTAGAAAAAGAGAAATAAAAAAGAAAAACTCGGTAAACTACCTAGCGTCCTAATAAGTGAATGAATACAGGAAGATGGCAAACAACATCGCCAGTCACACCGGTGTAAAAACACGCTAATACCCCTGACCCAGGATGAACACTCGCGTATAACAGCGAGCACACAAAGCAAGTGAAATTTATCAGAGATATAAGAAATATAAGCGAAATACACCATATCATTACTTGTTATCAAATCTGGTCACCCCCTTAGTCTTAATATTTATGTTGCTTTCTATTCCCAAAAGATTCCTTTGCTATGTTTTGCTAGAGATATTTTTGATCCTCATTTCAGATAATATTTCCTTTTTGTCACAAAAGATAGTTGGTGGTCTCGTAATTTCCAAAGATGTAACTTCATAGACTCCCTTCAGTTTACATTGACAGAAATACATTACATCACGCACATCAGTTAGATTACGGGCGAAAAACTCCTACATCACATTTGTACGTCGTGGTGCGTCATTGAAACTTGAACTCTAAAAACCCTTTACATCGCTTTTGTACATCTATGTTCAGCTATTTATCATTGTGCAGAAATGGCTGTCCCGCTTGTGTACGAATAAGCATCACAGCGTTCTGGCCACTCTGCTAATATTTCCACAAGTTTTTCTAAGAAATTTGACGCCTCACTACGTTTCTTGTGGCACACTGCTGCATCAAAGATTCTACTAGGAACGCGTCTCTCAGTGCTATGGATATCATGGTGTCTTGAGTTCATTGCTGCAATGTCAGTATCCTCCAGTCCGGGGGGGACCCCCCCGCACAGGCGGCTACAACAGTCTTCACTTAATGAGCTTACCCATGATCTGCGCCAGAGTATTATCGTAGGATGTTGGCACTGGCCCAAATAATGGTTCAATGTCATCCAAAACAACCAACCCAGCGATTCACACAGCGGACAATTGTTCCATTGTCGCACCCTGTTATGCCGGAAACGTAGCTGTTGAGTTTTACTGAGCCATCCGTGACGGCCTGAAAACCATACATGTTCATCTGATTGCAGTGTTTCTGGGATAAGTGGTGTAATTCCCTTAAGAACTTGGTTTTCCCGTTGGATACTTCGTCCCCCTTTCTGTTTTAGTCCAATTTCCCACCCGTAATGTTTGCACGTGTTTAGTATTTCTGTTTTTCCTGTTTGTGCTATATTTCCTAGTCCCACATCAACCCTGGATGACTGACCTCGCCCTGCCGGCGAGTTGGTTCTTAGTGTGACATTTGTTTCCTGTCCTCATTGCCCACTCCATATTTCCGCTGCCAGTTTGGTTGTTTCCGAAGCTTTGTTTGATTTCAGATAGTCGTTAAACCTGATTACTGATTGAGTATTTATACCAACATTCCATTGTTCGTATATCCCAATCTAGCCCCAGAAGCTTGTTTGACATCTGAATTCCTATTCCCCCTAATTTGCGGTAAAGACCCATTTGCATGCTTGTCATTTGCCGCAATGATGTTTTCGAAACCCCTGTTATCTCCACGCCATACATGACTGTGCTTGCCACATAGGTTCCCCATAGCATATTCAGCGCCCAAATTCTTCGTCTGCTATGCTTCGCAACTTCCCCTGCCAGAAACCTGCCATTCACAGCTTTCTCCACATACCTCTGTTTTTGCACTTTGAAAGGGTCCCTTCCACTGCACAGTTTGATTCCCAGATATGTTGTCTCATCGCACTCTCTGATTTGTTGTTTCATTCCATCTGACCCAATACCTAGACTCCATTTCCGTGTCGGATCTGATTTTCGTCTGAAGTGCAGAATCATGCTCTTTTTCTCACTGATCCCCACTCCCCAATCATAGCTCCATTCCGTGAAAATGTCCATGATCTTCTGCAGTTCCTCGTCGGTGTTTGCTAGGAGTATCACGTCATCAACAAAAAATCCCGCTGGTATTCTTTTCTCTCCCAATTTTGCCCCCAAGCCGCTTTTCTCTAATTTTGTTCGTAAGTCTGCCATATACAGTACGTAAAGCGTCGGACTTAGACAACATCCTTGTCTCACTCCATGTGGATATTCTAGGTTTTTTGTCCAAACATTGTTGTATTGGAGGAAGCATTTTTGGTCATCATACGTACTTCTTATTGTGGCTCGTAGTTTTGGTCCATATCCGTAATCTCCTAGTTTAGTCCAAAGTCGGTTTCTGTCTACCCTATCAAAGGCTTTCACTGCATCCACGCTGCACATTGATAGTTTGTTTGTCTCCGTCAGACACCCTTGTATTATCACATGGTTATCTGTCGTTCTCCGATTCGCTCTGAAACCTGCCTGCATATCTCCAAATGCATTGTTTCTCTCAAAAGCTGTCATCAGACGGTTATTCAGTATAGAGCAATACAGTTTCAATATGTTGCACTGTATCCCTACTGTTCTGTAGTTGTTGACGTATGATATATCCCCCTTTTTGTGCAGCAGAACTAGTTTGCAGGTCTGTGCTGTTTCCGGAATACGCTCCTCCTTGTTAAACCATCTGTTCATTTGCTCTGTCAACACATGAAGTAGTTTTGCACCTGGCATTCTGATCATTTCATGTGAGACCCCTGTTGTTCCCGCTGATTTCCCCAATTTTAGCCTCCTGCAGGCATTCAGTGTTTCCGATTTGGAAATCTCACTATCCATTAGTGTTGCTAATTCCTCATCGATAACATCCTTCATACCTGCATCTGTTTCGTAGGTGCTTGCGGCTGGATTTGGAGCTTGAATCCTATTCCAGAACTCTGTCAGAACCTGTCGTTGTTCATCGTTGTCTTTGCATTGGTGTGCACCGTTTTTCAACATTGGGTATTTCACATCCGCCTCCCGAAACTTATCTGCCAGTCGGTAGAGATTTGTGTTTTCTATTCCATACTTTAATTCCCGTTCTAGCATCAGATCCAGCTTCTCCTCATGACATTCTCGCTCTTGTTCTCTTATTGCCCTTAAACTCACCTTTCTGGTTTCTCGATATGCCTCCAGTCCCAGACGACCTTCATGCAAAGCTCTCCGATTTCGGCCTAGATCTTGTTTG
>CAXIWS010000388.1:0-14238 GCA_964036195.1 Sphaerolaimus hirsutus
ATGACATCGTAGGTCGCAGGGCAATTTTCAAGGGCACACGTCGGCAATGTCAAGGATGAATTCATATTGCCATGTGCATTTGAACACGGTTTCGACACCCAACGGCTAAAACCATTCTGAAAACAGTCGGCCCAGTTAACATCCGGATGTCAACTGGGCGATGTTTTTCATAAATATTTTAATTTATGGGCTGCGAAACCATGTCACGAAATCCACATGGCATATAAATTCCTCTTCGACTTTGCCGCAAATGCACTTGAAAATTGCCCTGCGACTAAATTCACCCAAAAATCGAGTTGACACCGAAACCAATTGACATCCGGTCTGTGCGGCGCCATTGAACAACTCACCTGTACAACCGAGTCAGCTACCAGTTCGAATACGGCCGTGCACTTGGTCGGCCTTGAGCCAGTTCACGTTGCAGCACGGCGTCGGCGCACTCATCGACGCCAGAAAACTGACACTATTGACGCGCTCCTCCGCGCAGATTTTCTCTAGTCTGAAGGATTTTGTCAAATGTATGACTTCCTCATTCACGCGAAAAATCACAAAATTAGCAAAAACGCAGATAGGAAAAATAGGATGACAAACAATATTTTTAAATTTTTACACATCAATTAAACCCCCCCCCACCAACTTGAGAACCCTAAACGCCACCGTATACAGATCATCACTGTGCAACAGCTCATATTGAAACCAGACTGCGCAAGTGCAGTGGCCGCCTGATGAGCCCCAATGCGACGGTCCAAAGCGGCCACGACGGCGCACAGATCGTAACGCAACAAAGTTGAATTCCGCTGAGTGTGGTGTTGGTAGTTGCGATGAACGTAAACCCCCGTTTACCTAGATCCGAACGCTTACGAATTTTTGAAAAACGATTCATTCACGGCCCCCCCCTTAAACTTTTTGGGAAAATTCACCCCATACATAAGATAGCCCAAAGAGTTGTCTAAATGATGTATGGTATGCCCCCCCCCCCAATATAACGCCGCGTGGGCCGTGTAAACGGCCCACGCATTTTTTTATACAAAAATGCACTGATCACCTTGCTCCGAACGTTTCTTTTTATATGCTTATATTCTGTTTTTCAAAACCAGAATTTAGCCATAATACAGAACAGAGTCCTGGCTTAGTGCCAAATGCCATTTCGATGGTTTCTTTCCAGGCAGAAATAAAATTAGGATATTTTCAATTTTCACTGTTTTGTATTGCGATCACGATCAGCTGTGATTGTGATCGCAATACAATAGACATAGGTACAGCGTTGAAATTTCAGAATTTGATAGTTCTAGTAATTGTGTGCAACATCCTAAAAAAATTAAGAAAATAATTATTATTTAATAAGTTATAAATTTTACGTTAAAATTTACACATTCTACGTCAACATTTCACATCAAACATTTTACGTCACCAAAAAATTTTGACGTTAAATTAATAACTACTTAAATAATGATTATTTGATAAAATTTTTTTTGGAACATTACACACAATTACTAGAACTAAATATCTAATTCTGAAATTTCAATGCTGTACCTTTGTCTATTTTGATGTAATCAATTTTACGACATCATCATTTCACGTCAAACGCCGCTGAGCTGTAATTCCGGCTTAATATGCATTTTCAGATGGATTTAAAACTGCGTTTTTCGAACCTTGGAGCTCATATTGTCGCTTTTCTCCCCACTACGCTTAATTTTTGGCTTCCTATCGAGTAATTTTCTCAGATCGATTTTCGATTCAACCAGGCAGATGTTCTGCTGCGCGTGGGCGGCCGCCGCGGGCGGCAGTACGCTGACGCTTTTGTACTGCAGCGTGTAGGCTGGGCGAGCGCGGTCCGAAAACACGCTGACTTTCTGAAATAGCGGAAATGGTAAAACAGCGGCAATGTGGCCTGTGACAAGTAGGGATGGCCGGTGTTTTTTTCAACCGTTTTTCAAAAAAACAACGTTTTTAAAAAAAAAACAGGCATCGAAACCGTTTTTTTTAAACGGCAGCCAAAATCTTTAGTACTAAGCACTAGGTATTTTGCAATTTTTTGCGCGCCCATTAGCATTGGTGGTTGTTTTCATTGGTTTTGAGGCATTTTTAGTGTGAAACCTTCCATTTGTTCATGCTATTGTGTCATAATAAGCTGTGATATGTTAGTGTAGTATATAATATTCAGCCAATGTGCCCCCATATAGCCGTAGTGTGATACATCACTGCCAATGTATTTGCCTGCTCTTATAACCATAAGCACTTTTCCATGCCCAACTTCACTTGAAGTCACGAACATTCGACAAAAAGCGATATACGTAAGAAGTCGACATAAAACGGATATTTTTGACATAAATACCCACTTATAATGCTAACCCATGGATCCACATCCATTCTGTGGCTATATATAACATCACAAAGTACTGCCAGTTGTCTAATGTACCTGTATATAGTTGACCCATAACCATAACTGGGAGCTTTTGAGGAAAAAACCCGTTTTAAATTAAAAAACCGTTTTTTTATTTAAAAACCATCCCTAGTGACAAGTGGGAACTAATCCCCCACGTGCTTAAGCAGCGTTTAGTTGTAAACCCCCTAGTGACTTATCACCCCCCCCCCCCCTGGACAAACCAGCACATAATCGGGATCTCTGAGAAACCTGAGCAGCAGCGAGTGCTCATCGGACTGGCCGTCAGTTGCGTTGCTTTTGCCGCTCAGCATCTTGTCCCCTTTGGCGATCATGCGCACTGGCAAGTGGGCAGCCGCCCTCTCATAACGCGCTAGTAAAATTGCCCGCCTATGGTGGCATTTTTATGACATTTTCCAAAAATGAAGAATAACTCAACCAAACACCCCCACCAACCTAACATTGCCCACCTCTCTACTAATACCCGTTTCATCCTTATTCTCAATAACATCCCTCAATCGGTCCAGGCAGGGTTCACCATGGATAGCCGGCAACCTAAGCATGATCCTGCCGCTGAGCACATGCACGGAAACTATTAGTAGCTCGTTGCGGCGGCAAGTGGAAGCGTGTGACAACAGCGCGCAACACAGCGAAGGCATGTTGCTGCCTGTTGGTGTAGGCGGGAGTAAATAAGTTGGACTATTGTAAGGGGATTGAGAAAACACGAAGCCAAAAACTCCTCACCACTAGGGATGTAAAAAATATTCTTAACGATTCTGTTGGTTTTTTTAAATCGCCTCAAAACCAATGAAAACGTCTATGTGAAATTACGCCAAAAATTGTGGCTGCTGTTTTCTATTAAAAAACGGTTACGATGCCTGTGTTTTTAAAAACATTTTTTTTTAAACCGTCAAAAACAATTGCATCCCCACTGAACTCACCACCAAAAACAATCCTCGCCCCGCCCAAAACCCTCCTCAGCAAAGGCTGGAGCTCCTTCAATTTGTGCCTGCATCTGACCAACATGGTGGCCGTCAACAAACCATCCAACGAGCCGCTAGCCGCCAGCGAGGAGGGCAGCGCCGCGCCCGCCGAGTGGCTCACCGGCTCGTGGTGAATGCACAACTCCAAGTCAGATTGGGGCAAAGTGCCCGGCGTGGACTGCGTGATGAATGTTGGTGGTCACTTTTGGGTGAATGAGCCCACACACACTAGTTGACATCGCAAATAAATGTCAACTGAATGTCAAATAAATAACAAAAAAAAAAATTAAATTAAAAAAATCACACTTAACAGAGAGAATGAATATTGACAAACAGTGTCACGATATAAAATTAACTATGCTTTATCACAAAGGAAAGTTGAAATCACATAATTAACCAAAATTCAGTTGACACTTAATTTTGATGTTAACTAGTGGGCATCCCAACGCGACCACGAAAACGTCAGTCAGAAACTTACGCTCTTCACTTCAATCCTGTCAGCCTTCACAATCAAACTATACTTCATAAGACCCGCCCTTTGAGTCTTCCCACTCTTATTCCTAGGCCAATAGCCCAGCACCAACACATTCCCAGGCACGTACTGCAGCACGGCGCAATTCGCCTGCGTCAGCCTGTCCTGAATGGCATTGCACGCGCGGCAGTAGAGCACGTCGAGCTGGAGGCTCACGCAGAACGTGTGCAGGATGTTGTACAGTTCGATTAGTGGGCGGGTGGCAGTGTTCATTCTGGAGGGTGGATGACATACTTTGTCTAATAGAAGAGCGTTGTTCGACTTTTTTGTCAACTTTTTTATCTGCCGTTCTATTGGAGGCTGCCGTTCTATTGTTTTCGTGAGTGTAAAAATGTGCCAAAACATGCTTTTCTATTGGAGGTGCCGTTCTATTGGAGGTATGCCGTTCTTTTCAAAGAAATACAGTACACGATCTACTGTTTCAAAAAAAACCCCAAGCTGACAGAAGCATCTATCAAAATCAAATGAATAATAACCTGGCTTGCACGATCTGGTGCAGATAATTCAACTGCAGCGCATGCACCAGCGGAGCGCCGTCGCCCAATTCTGGAGCATCGACTAAAATAGCCAAATCTAACAAGGTCCAGGGTGTGTCGCCCTCAGTGCCCAGCATGGTTAAGGTGGCACAGAATTCCCCATCCACCTCAAGTTCGACCTGAATTTGGTTCAGATTTGGTTGCTGTGTGGCGCGGTGTTGGCGATTTGATATTGTATTTTGTTACCCAGACCGTTATTATTTACTTCCACGCATTTACCTTTTTTTATTACATTTTGGAATTGCAAAACTATAAATTAAGTGTAGCGACTTTCTGCTTGATGCGCTCTTTCCTTATACGGGTAGTTTTCAGCTGAAACCTCTAAGCTCGCGGCCTTAGTTAGAAGCCTTTTGACACTTGTCCACTTGCGTAGTGGCTCTACACACGCTACTTTTGAACCGAAATTTTGCTCTAAAATCAGCCTTGAACGCATTTGAGTTGACCGCATTTAGGTGTGTGACAGTATAAACTAAGGTTGAAACAGGATCCCGGTTCTTCAATCCCGATTATTTTCGGTATTCACCACTCCCGATCCCAGTCAGAGACACCAATCCAGATCCTAAAATCACAAAATCCAGATCCCGAAAACTTCACCAATCGAGATCCCGGGGCAAAAACACTTCACGGGATGTTCATTTGAATAAACAGCAAATATTTACAACACAACTTCAGACTAACAGTGCCATTGTGCACGCGTATGGTGCTCAGTTTGTGCGGCAAATTGGCGGCGTCCAGCGCCAGTCTGTATTGGATGCACTGATTGAGTCGTTGCAAAACGCATTGTTTCTCCTTGCGAGACAGGGGCTCGTTGCTTACGAAACGCTCCTGCGTGTGTAGATAAGGGTTGGCCGAAGTTTTTGTTCAACGTTTTATTTATATAAAAAAACGTTGTTTTTTTTAAGACATGGACTTAAAAAAAACGTTTTTTTCCAGCCCTAGTGTAGATTGCCACTTTTTTGCGCTGAGGGTAGTGGGAATTCGTTAGGCGTTTAGCTGGTGTTTGGGGATAGACCCGCCAATCCCCACTACTAACCCCTGGGTACCAATAGCTGCTTTGGAAAATAATACAGAAAATATATATTTTACCGTGATTTTCAAAATTTCCATTCTTTATGTGATGTTTCACAGCATGTGTGGTAAATGAAATAGTAAATATGCTGGTAAATTGCACTGATTTCAGTGTTTGTTGGATTCCGATATGGCAACAATGTACCTGCTTAAGTTGAGCGGAATTTCTCTATAATAATAGACTATTTTGAAAAAATCTGATTTTTATCACTATTTTAATCAAACCGCATGAAAACATTCATTTTTGTCGTACCCTAAACAAAAAAAGTTGCACTTCATCTTACCTTGATGCACAAAGGCAATCTGGGATAACTGCCCAGTGTAAGCACATCCACAGCAGCAGGGATATGGAACATTGGTAACCTGCATCAAAAATTCTTCACTACAATTAGGTAATGAGATTTATAAACAAGTCTCATACCAACCTGGCGTGCATGAGTTCTTCACGGGCAACGAGCACCAATTTGTCAGCAGTGTCCACGAAATACGCTGCATGCTGGTCCAGGAAGTAACCGATGGACTGAAACATTATTCATTTTGACTTTATCAACGGCATTGCGCGTTGTTTCCACAGTGCAACAAACACACGTATTCAACGGCGTGTGCAACTTTTATGCTTCCAATTTTAATGCACTTTTATCATTCCCAAAAAGTGCAAAACGTTCCCAGTTCCGTTTTCTCATTTCTAGTCACTCACTTTTCTGAACATTACTCAAAACTGATGAGTTTTTTATTGATGAAACTTACCGTACAGTAGTCGATCTTTGTCGATGCCTTCAGCCACTTTACCACAGCCAGCAGACGGACAAAAAGCATGCGCGTAGTGTGCGCGAAGTGGATTATGCTCACTTTTCTGCGATGAACGAACGCTCTTTACCACCGTGAAAAGAAAACAATAAAATTACACAATGTTGGCACATTGCCAACCTGTCCATGTCAAGCTTTTTAGGCAACAAATCGGCCAGCACTGTCAATTCATGATAAACTCGTTGCACCGCGTACTCTATGAGCATGGGCAAAGGTGCACAAGGCGCTCCGTGGCCCGCCGGCACCACGGGAAGCAGATCACGGTCGCTGCCGGCCGACATTGTTGAGGCGGCCGGTGTTTTTCTTTTTGGGATATCTTAAGGTTTTGGCTATATGCCAAGTTTATTTCTGTATTTACGTTGGCGACGAGCCAGCAAATTGACCATTACTTTGTTCCATTAAGCAATGTCCTTTTTGTGTTTTACGCATAAAAGCTTTCGCGTTTTTTGACAATTTTGATCATATTTGGTTCTTGAAAAGCAACGGCTATGAATATGACATGAATATTATTTTTTTTACAGCTTGATTCTCGTGAAAATCGGCATAAAAAATTGTTTGGATTGCATTTATTTCATTAGGGATGTGCAAGTAATGTTCTGGATACATTGATAAAAACCAAGGGTGAAAGGTCAGTTGAAGGTCAATGTCGCGGTGTGGATCGTTAAGTATGTACATCTGGTTTTGTGTTCGGTACATTGTTCTCATGATTGTGACAGACATCTATGACACAGACAGACACAGACGCTTTATCTCGCTCGATGTTTTCGCAATTTCACCATATTTATCTGTTGCTCTGCAACACCGTTCAATTTCCGGTCAAGGTCGCGACAACGATATGTTTCCTTTCGGCACCGTTTGATTATATTTAGTTTACTACAAAACGACGACACGAACTGACCACCTATCGATGACCAATTATAGTATTTTATGTTTGTGAAAACGATTTCTAAACTATGGACGTGGTCGACCGATTATCGTTGGTATCGGACAGCAGCAATGCGACATCTTCGCGATCTGTACCCAGGCGTTTCGTCCAAGTGAGTCAAGGCCCTTGACTAAGGGGACATACCAAGACCGTGTAAAATGTCAAGTGTCATGCTAAATGTCATAAGTGATGTGAAATGTCAAATGTCATACAAAGTGTTAAGTGTCATTTAAAATGCCCTGGCGAATGGCAAACGTTTTTGCCATTTTACATGGAATTTGACACATTGCATGACATTCTGCATGGTCTGGGATTGGCACCAGGGGACACATTCAATTATAATTTGAAGCGCTTGTGTAACCGCTTCAGATTGTGCCCGTGACGCCACGTTCAAATTGATTTTGTCACCAGTCCCATCCCACTTGATCAGCACTTTACCCTTCCATTCCCCACATCCCTTCACAGGGTCGCACGACCGCGGGGCACGCGCGCTCGTCCCGTCAAGTGGTGCAGATGTCCATTCACTCTGCCATGTGCACCAGGTCCGGCCCCCTGGCGCCCCCGGTCGATTACGAGCACTTTGTGAATAGGTGGAGGGCAGTGTTGGAGGCTGATTTGTTGAGGATGCTCGTTCTGTTTCCTAGGGATGATGTGGAGGTGAGTGTTGGTGTTGAAGGCTAACAGACGGCACGTACCTGCAGATCCGGGTATGCCAGGGCAAAGTTCCCGTTGTTAATTCCTTTTTCGGATTCAGGGACAGGTAATATGCCTCTCGTACGATTATCCGGATAGTGGTAATTAATTGCGAGTAGGGAGATAATAGGGAGAAGTTAGAACAGCGATTGGGCTATTTGTTGGAATGGTTTAAACTACGGTGTATTACCATAATTTTCTGAATAGCGACGTTCGTATTTATGTTTTTTTTTGTTTTCAGAATTTCTTTTTTTTGATCTTTTTATTATTCAGCATATGGTATTACGTCATAAAATTGCAGGTCTTTTTTTGCCCGAAAAAGATAATTCTTTCGTATCGAAAGAAGGTTTTGATGGTCCTCTATTTCGTGTGTCGATTTCGCTAGCTGATCTATTTCATTTGTTTTTGCGGCGATACTAATTATCACCATTCTACCATCACGGTTTGTTTGTTTTTGACAGTTTGTCGTTATTTTATTTTTTTTATGAATTTGTGGCAGAGTGCCAGGTGATACGGCTAGGTGATATTTATTGCTGTCGCTTAGTTTGCGGGTCGAGATATTTTTGGTAGGGCATTAGAGACGTTTGAAGTGTGGCTTTAGGTGCTATCTTTATTTGGTTAGTGTGCTATTTTAGTTATTAGTGTTTTGGCCATTTGCCAGTTTAGTAGAAATTAGTTGATTAAAGGTATATAGATGGGGGGGGTAATGGTGTTGGGGTAATGGTGTTGGGGTAATGGTGTTGGGGTAATGAACGTGGTCTATTGAAGGTAGTCTATTCAATGTGTTTTACTAAAGTTGTTTATTCAAGCGATGTTGTAATATATTTTACTTTGAAGTATTGAGGCCGTTTGTTGGGCACTTTTTGAACGACCTGGGGGGGAATTCTTGAATAGCGGGGGGGGTTGTTCAACGGCCTGGGGCGTGGGGTTGTTCAACGACCTGGGGGGGAATTCTTGAATAGCGGGGGGGGGGTTTTCAACGAGCTGGGGGGAATTCTTGAATAGCGGGGGGGTTTTTCAACAGTCTGGGGGGGGTTGTTCAATGGCCTGGGGGTGGGCTATTTTTTCGTGTCATTTTTTAAATTTAAGATATATTAATATATTTAACGTCTGTTTATATTCTTTTCAGTTTTATTCGTCCTGCGGATATCACTATAGAAAGTGATATGTCCGGCATGGATATGTCGTCATATATACACGACTCGAATTTGCGCAATGTGGAAGTTGCGGCAGTTGGTGTCGTTGGCAACGATCAAGATGTGATTGTGGATAATGCAGCCGTTATTGGCGGTCTTCCTGTTCAGCGTTTATCGCGGCAGACTTCTCGGAATTTAGCCACTGGTGTGTTTTTTTAAAATGTTTTTTGGCTATGTATATAGCATGGATATTTTGTGTTATTTGTGTTATGTAGTTAATGTGGTTACTGTATTTGTTTGAATAGCTTGACTTGTTGAAATTATTCGGTGGTTGAATAAGACCCCAAAATGATTGAGGAGAAAATAAGCCCCAGTCGAATAAAGGGCGGTTAGAATGACGCCGTAATATAATAGGAGAATATAGCCGTCATTGTAATAAATTCATCCCGCTTGAATAAATCCCCTTGAATAAATCCCCTTGAATAAATCCCCTTGAATAAATCCCCTTGAATAAATCCCCTTGAATAAATCCCCTTGAATAAATCCCCATTGAATAAATCCGCCTTGAATAAATTCCCCTTGAATAAAAACCCCTTGAATAAATCCCCCTTGAATAAATCCCCCTTGAATAAATCCCCTTGAATAAATTCCCCTTGAATAAATCCCCTTGAATAAATCCGCCTTGAATAAATTCCCCTTGAATAAATTCCCCTTGAATAAATTCTCCTTGAATAAAAACCCCTTGGCTTTAATAAAAACCCCTTGAATAAATCCCCCTTGAAGAAATACCCCTTGAATAAATCCCCCTTGAATAAATCCGCCTTGAAAAAATCCCCCTTGAATAAATCCCCCTTGAATAAAAACCCCTTGGCTTTAATAAAAACCACTTGTATAAAAACGCCTTGACTTGAATCAGGGGCTCGAATGGGGGGGGTTGGGGGGGGGGGGGTTACCCCCCCCCAAAGCGCCCAGCTATGTATCTATCTCGGAGGCCGCTCAGCTATCTATCTATGCCGGAGGCAAAATTTTCGTCTACTACCCCCTAAACCCCCCCCCCCCAAATCGCTGAGCTATCTAACTATCTGGAGCGATTTTTCAGAAAGTATACCCCAATTTTCGCTCAAAATGGCTATTTTTCATACCTATATATAGATTTTCACCTCCAAAATCACTGGTTCATGCGTCTAACTGCATATTTTCAGCTATTTTAAGTACTATATGCTCTTGTATACCCATTTTGAGCTATTTTACACCTACTTTTAGAGGGTCAAAATTCAAGATACCCCTGACTTGAATAAAAACCCCTTGAATAAATCCCGCTTGAATAAATCCCCCTTGAATAAATCCCCCTTGAATAAAGCCCCGCTGAATAAATCCCGTTTGAATAACCCGCCCTTGAATAAATCCTCATTGAATAAACCGTCGTCTAATAAATCACAATTGAATAAGCCCGTAATAATGTTTTCATTTGTATACATTTTATGTGTTAAATTTTTTTTAGGTGGCGGTAATATTTCCGGTCAATCTTGTTCGGGTGGTCGCGGTGCATCTTCTTCTCGTGGTCGCGGTGCATCTTCTTCTCGTGGTGGCGGGCGCGTCTCTAGGGGGAAGAAAACTACTGCGCCGAAGGGAAAGAAGTCCGCTGCTTCAGTACCGAAGAAGGAAGCTAGAAAGAGATATTCTGCAGCCAAGAAAAGTGGTGCACGCGAGACCGTGCCTGCTGTGAGAGGCGGTCGATGTTTTTCTGTAAATAGGCCGCGTGTGAACTCGTCCAATTTATCCAATGGAAATACAAATGATCCAGTTATAATGGACGGGTTGGTTTTGTTCTGGTTATTTTTGGTTTAATTTTGAGGTAAGGTATAGGTAGAGAGAGCGCTCGCTACGCTCAGGGTTCGATACAATGGGTGATATTTCTGCTCAGGGATGGATGGGCTGAGTGACATTTGTTTTTAGGGATAGTTGAGTTGAGTGATTGCTGTGCTCAGGGATAGCTCGGCTGAGCGAATGCTCTGTTCAGGTATAGCTTGGCTGAGCGATTCCTCTGTTCAGTGATAGCTTGGCTGAGCGATTGCTCTGTTCAGTATTAGCTCGGCTGAGTGATTACTGTGTTCAGGGATAGCTCGGTTGACCGATTCCTGTGTTCAGGGATAGATCGGCTGAGCGATTCCTGTGTTCAGGGATAGCTAGGCTGAGCGATTGCTGTCTTCAGGGATAGGTCGGGTGAGCTATTCTTGTTTTCAGGGATAGCTCGGCTGAGCTATTCCTGTGTTTAGGGATAGTTCGGCTGAGTGATTCCTGTGTTCAGGGATAGCTCAGCTGAGGTACTCTTTTTTTCACGGATAGTTCGGTTGAGCGATTCCTGTCGTTAGCGATAGCTCGCCTGAGGAGCATTGTATCCAGGGGGGGGGGGCGGGGGGGGGGGCTGTAGCCCCCCCCCTACCGGCATGAGACGAGAAAGTGGCCGGAAAATGCTATTTTTTGAACATCAGCGTAAAAATTAAATGAGCGCAAGCGGCCATTTTTAGTATAGATCATGTATTATCGGCAGATTTGCTCCGTGTGGCCGAAATCAATTTAAATATACTGAATTATTTTCTTTTTGCGGTATTTGTATGTATGTGCTAGAGCCATGGTGCTATTCTTGCAATCTGTACGGCAAATTCTGGTAAATTCATATTTAAACTGTTGCTTGCGGTGTATATATCAGGGACGTATGCAGGATTTTTGAGTGGGGGGCTGCTTGTTTACGTAGCCCGATGAGGGGGGGGCTGCTTGTTTACGTAGCCTGATGAGGGGGGGGGCTGCTTGTTTACGGAGCGCGGCGAGGGGGGGGGCTCCTTGTTTACGGAGCGCGGCGAGGGGGGGGGGGGGCTTAGCCCCCCACGCAATAATTTTTAGCTACATAGTGGCGGAATGGCTCCATGGCGATGGCGCCATTAGTAGGCGCCAGGCCATGGCGCCATTGTCTTTGGCGTCAGCGCCATGGAACGCTGTATATGTATGTAAATATACATACAAAACAGCAAAAAGCAGAACATTTTTAATTATTTGCGGCCGCATGGAGTAAATATGATGATAATACCTTATATCTGGTTAAGCATGCG
This sequence comes from Sphaerolaimus hirsutus, assembly GCA_964036195.1. Lineage (NCBI taxonomy): Eukaryota > Metazoa > Nematoda > Chromadorea > Monhysterida > Sphaerolaimidae > Sphaerolaimus > Sphaerolaimus hirsutus. Next base: position 12,171 of record CAXIWS010000388.1, read on the forward strand.
CGCTTGCGCGCAAAATTTTTTACGCTGCCGTTGAAAAAGTCGCATTTTCTGGTCAATTTCTGGTCTTCCCGCGGGAGGGGGGGGGGGGTGCAGCCCCCCCCCCCGCCCCCGCCCTGGATACGGCCCTGGTATATATGTATGGTTTTATACCTATTTTGGCCATTTTATACTTATATTTAGCTAGTTGTAACTGATTTTTATAAATTTTTTAATTTTTCTGCCCTGTTAAAGTTGAAAAATCATATATATTGTGGCTTGGCCATATTTACTACCATTTGGTAGAGATTGAGTTCCATGGTTTGTTCCCGCCAGTTAGGGAATTGCCGCCTTAGTACACCTGGAAGTCGCGTTACCATACCGCCAAGCGCCCCCCCCCCAAAGGCTCCAGAAAAATTTTAAGCTATCTATCCGTACGAGGGACGTATTTGATATGTATGTAGCGCTCGTGAGGGTTAAATTGGCTGAGATAAATCCTTTATAGTAATTTTTATTTTTTTTATGCAGTCGTATTTTGTGGCTGCCAACGAACGCGGAACCTGTGAACAGTTTGGAAAGTGGACAAATGGACGACTTGTTTGATCCAGAGATAAGGGACAGTGAGGTCATTCGTGCCGATGCCGATGCTGATAAGGATGGTGCGGAGGATGTTAAAAATGTGTTGCCGACAGTGGAGAATGTTGAGCATTTGGAGGATGTCAAAAGTGTGATTCAGAAAGTGGAGAAGCAAGAGAATTCTGATGACGATTTTTACGTACCTGGTTTGTGGAAATATGGTTTTCTTTTTGTATGCTGTTGGCTGTCTTTTAGGTGGTGGGCGGGGGGGGGGGGTGTAGGTGGGTACTGGTCGATTGAGCCCCGTCGGTTGTGAACTAATGGGTGAGATGGCCCCAGGGACGTATCCAGGATTTTTGAGCGGGGGGGGCTGCTTGTTTACGGGGGCCGGCGAGGGGGGGGGGCTGAGCCCCCCCCCCCCCCTAAATTTTTTCCCTATATAGAGACGGAAAGGTGTTTTGGCGCTAGCGCCATACCAAGGCGCGATGCCATGGCGCTTTTGGCGTTGGCGCCAGCGCCAGGAACCGCTTTATATAGATGTAAATATGCATTCATACGCAGTGAAAGTTGCAAAAATCTGTTCATTTTCAAGGATATTTGTTTACGGGGACCGATCCGCTAAAAATACAATGTATGGGGAAGGAAATGCGCGCTTGCGCGCAAAATTTTTAAGAAACATCGAAAAATGTATAGGAAAAATTGCATTTTCCGGGACTTTTTAGGTCTCACCCCGGGAGGGGGGGGCTGCAGCCCCCCCCGCCCCCCCCCCCTGGATACGGCCCTGGATGGCCCCATTGTCTTGAGCTATTATACATATGGATTGCAGGGCTCATAATTTACACGGTGGTCTTGCAGTCCACCTGATTGGCTGAGTAAGGTAAAAAATACATTGCTCGAATTTTTTTTTGGGTTGTTGAAGGGGTGTCTTTGTGGGTGATTTGGGGGGCGGGCTGCACCCCCCAAATGCGTCAGCTGTTTATATATGGGTGAGGACGCTCAGCTATCTATATATCGATCGCGAGATAAAATTTTTGGGTACTACTGTGAAAGACCTTCGATCGAATTGCTCAGCTATTTATCTAAGTAGAGTTAGTACCGAAAACTGCATTTGCTCGATTTTTTCCGGTGTCAGCTGGGAACGGGGGGGGGGGCTGCAGCCCCCCCCCCGTCGCCCCCCTGGATACGTCGTTGCCTGGGTTGGTCGATGAGATGGTAGGGATGGTAGATGTTTTTGGCCTTAATAAGTAGCTTTAATTTATTCGTCTTTTGTAGGGCGTGGTGGCGGGCGCCGAGCGACTGGCTACACTGGCGAAGTGGTTAAGAAGGAACCAGTCAGCGCCTTTGTCGAAGCAATGGGAGGTTACGAACCGAACATTCAGAGTGGCGGCCTTGTTAAGCGCAGAAGTGACCGGTTGTCCCTTTCGGCAATGGTCACGCCTACAAGTAGCTCAAAAGCTCGTTACTCCGGTTAGTGGAGCTGAGAGTAATGTTTTTTGGTACTATCGTGTAATGAAAT
>CAXIWS010000388.1:14438-43141 GCA_964036195.1 Sphaerolaimus hirsutus
CATTCAACACCGGCAGCTGGACGGTCGGTCTGGTAGGACTTTTCAGCTCATGCCAGGAGATTTTTTGTAGAAACATTTGTAGGCCCGACATGCGGAATATGTCCGCAAAGTCGAGCATACATTTGTTCCATGATGACGTGATAAAATATGGTATCAGACCAGGGTTGGCAAAATCTCAGAAAAAAATAAAAATAAAATAAAAATAAAATGGAATATTCAAGAATAAAATAAAATAAAATAAAATGGAAAATATAAGAATAAAAATAAAAATTGTATAAAAATTTGAATTTTTGTAAAATTTTTGTAAAATTGTATAAAAATTCGTATTTTTGTAAAATTGTATACAAATTTGTATTTTTTGTAAAATTTTATCTCGTCGCTTGAGTTTCTACCTGTTTATTCATGGATCTGGGAGCAGTCCCAAGTGTAAAGTGTCCAATGTCATGTAAAATGTCATGCAAAGTGTCAATTGTCATGACAAATGTAAGGTCAAGTGAAAATTGTCATGACATGTAAAAAATAAAGTATCAATTGTCAAGTAAATTGTGTCCAAATCTTATGTTTTATATCTAAATCTTATGTTTTGTATCCAAATGATGTTGTTGTTGTATCCAAACATTATGTGAACATTTGAATACAAAAACATAAGGTTTGGATACAAAACATACTATGGATACAAAAACACAAGATTTGGATACACAATTTACACTTTGCATGACATTTGTCATGACAATTGCCACTTTGCCTGAAATTTGACATGACACTTGACATTTTGCATGAGAATTGACACTTTACTTTATATTTGTCAAGACAATTGACAAATTGCATTACATTTTACAAATGTGCCCAGCACACTCCACTAGTCCTTCTACTGAAAATGCAAACCATTCTTATCAATAATTAGTACTTTACACTTGCAGCTAGCTAACAATACATACTGCATGCAACTTTTGAAAAGTAAGGGAAAAATTTGTCACAGGTTTTTCATGTATAGGTCTAATTATAGCATTTTTTTGGCCTTGCATGCATGATTCTGATTTTTTTGTAAAATTTTTGTACAATTTTTGTAAAATTTTTGTAAAATGTGTCATTTTATTTTATTAATGACTTTTGGGAATAAAATAAAATAAAATACAATGAAACAAGAATAAAATAAAAATAAAATAAAATTTTTATACAATTTTTATACAATTTTACTAAAATGAATTTTTATAAAACCAACCCTGTATCAGACCGATAAAATATTTTATCACGCCACGGACCAAAAAATCTCGAACACATGAACTGAAAAAACCACACCAGCCACGCGTATTGGTTAGGCTGTCGAGGAAAATAGAGATATGGCAGCGTGAAAATTACATATTTCCATGCAGTCGAGCGCATGACATTAAAAGATCAATATATGTACACGCGTGGTTGATTAAGTATTAAAAAGGTACACCTTATTCTCTGTACGTAACAATCAATATGTTTGTACACGTCAGAAATAATCAGTTTTTACACGTGCATATTTGTATTGATTTTTTGAGCGCGTGTGTGCAACACAATCAATATTCGTACGCATGTCAGAAATAGTCAATTCTTACACGTGCATAATTCTATTGATTTCTGTACCGCGTGTGTGCAACACAATCAATATGCGTACGCATGTGAGAAATAGTCAATTCTTACACGTGGACATTTCTATTGATTTTTGCACCGCGTGTGTGCAATACAATCAATATGAGTAGGCATGTTAGAAATACTGAATCCTTACACGTGCATAATTCTATTGATTTTTGGACAGCACCTGTGCAAAACAATGAAAATGCGTACGCACGTCAGAAATAGTCAATTGTTACACGTGTATATTTATATTGATTTTTGCACCGCGTGTCTGCAAGCCATCTCAGAAATACCCAATTCTTAAAGTTTTATATTTGTATTGATTTTTTGAGCTTGACGTTTGCAAGACAGCAAAAAATTTTAGACATCAGTAAAAATACCAATTTTTACACCTGTCTAATTATATTGATCTTTTCAGTCAAATCCAGTGCATGAGAATTTTTACAAGATGAAAAAATGTGATTTTGACCTATGTACATTTATAGTGATTTTTTTGTCTCTGAATGACATCACTGAAATGATCTTTCAACAATATATATCAGTACAGACAACTCACCTCTATATTTCTGTGATTTCAACTCTGACTGCTGTTTCGTCAACAATTTTGTGTAGACTGTTCGTCATTGATTCGACATCCTGAAATTTTTTTAAATGTAATTTATTGAAAGAAAATAAATTATTTAATATATCTTCTGTAAAATACGTGTAGGGTTCGAGAAATACATAATTCTATCCATTTTTTTCGAGTCAGCGGCCATGGCGTCGTCGTAGGCAAAATCGCCCCACCCTGAGCCTTACTTTCCCCGGATTGTATACATTTTTGGAGTCAGCGGCCATGGCGTCGTCGTAGGCAAAATCGCCCCACCCTGAGCCTTACTTTCCCCGGATTGTATACATTTTTGGAGTCAGCGGCCATGGCGTCGTCGTAGGCAAAATCGCCCCACCCTGAGCCTTACTTTCCCCGGATTGTATACATTTTTCAAGTCAGCGGCCATGGCGTCGTCGTAGGCAAAATCGCCCCACCCTTAGCCTTACTTTCCCCGGATTCTATACATTTTTCAAGTCAGCGGCCATGGCGTCGTCGTAGGCAAAATCGCCCCACCCTTAGCCTTACTTTCCCCGGATTCTATACATTTTTCAAGTCACTTAATGGAAAAATTTATCATGCAGTAATTGAACAGAGTTGAAGTTTTTATTCACGCTAATTTTTGCATGTCAGGTTCGAAAACTTGTTATTTTTCGATAGTCAGAGTATCTATTTCATGCAAAAATTTAAGATGAGAGGAATCGAACACAGTTGAACTTTTTATCTTCGCCAAATTTTTGCATGTGAGGTTCGAAAACTTGGTATTTTTCGATAGTCAGAGGATCTATTTCATGCAAAAATTTATGATGCCAGGAATTGAACACAATTGAACTTTTTGTCCATGTCAATTTTTTGCATGTCAGGTTCGAAAACTTGGTATTTTTCCATAGTCAGAGGATCTATTTCATGCAAAAATTTAAGATGAGAGGAATCGAACACAGTTGAACTTTTTATCTTCGCCAAATTTTTGCATGTGAGGTTCGGAAACTTGGTATTTTTCGACAACACAGTTGAACTTTTTATTCACACTAATTTTTGCATGTCAGGTTCGAAAACTTGCTATTTTTCGACAACACAGTTGAAATTTTTATTCACGCTAATTTTTGCATGTCAGGTTCGAAAACTTGGTATTTTTGGAGAGACTTAGGATGTATTTCATGCAAAAATTTATCATGCGAGGAATTGAACACAGTTGAACTTTTTATCTTCGGCAAATTTTTGCATGTGAGGTTCGGAAACTTGGTATTTTTCGACAACACAGTTGAACTTTTTATTCACGCTAATTTTTGCATGTCAGGTTCGAAAACTTGGTATTTTTCGATAGTCAGAGTATCTATTTCATGCAAAAATTTAAGATGAGAGGAATCGAACACAGTTGAACTTTTTATCTTCGCCAAATTTTTGCATGTGAGGTTCGAAAACTTGGTATTTTTCGATAGTCAGAGGATCTATTTCATGCAAAAATTTATGATGCCAGGAATTGAACACAATTGAACTTTTTGTCCATGTCAATTTTTTGCATGTCAGGTTCGAAAACTTGGTATTTTTCCATAGTCAGAGGATCTATTTCATGCAAAAATTTAAGATGAGAGGAATCGAACACAGTTGAACTTTTTATCTTCGCCAAATTTTTGCATGTGAGGTTCGGAAACTTGGTATTTTTCGACAACACAGTTGAACTTTTTATTCACGCTAATTTTTGCATGTCAGGTTCGAAAACTTGGTATTTTTGGAGAGACTTAGGATGTATTTCATGCAAAAATTTATCATGCGAGGAATTGAACACAGTTGAACTTTTTATTCACGCTAATTTTTGCATGTCAGGTTCGAAAACTTGGTATTTTTGGAGAGACTTAGGATGTATTTCATGCAAAAATTTATCATGCGAGGAATTGAACACAGTTGAACTTTTTATTCACGCTAATTTTTTGCATGTCAGGTTCGAAAACTTGGTATTTTTGGAGAGACTTAGCATGTATTTCATGCAAAAATTTATCATGCGAGGAATTGAACACAGTTGAACTTTTTATTCACGCTAATTTTTGCATGTCAGGTTCGAAAACTTGGTATTTTTGGAGAGACTTAGCATGTATTTCATGCAAAAATTTATCATGCGAGGAATTGAACACAGTTGAACTTTTTATCTTCGCCAAATTTTTGCATGTGAGGTTCGGAAACTTGGTATTTTTGGACAGTGAGAAGTTTTGACTTCATGCAAAAATTTATCATGCAAGGAATCGAACACAGTTGAAGTTTTTATCTTCGCCAAATTTTTGCATGTGAGGTTCGAAAACTTGGTATTTTTCGATAGTCAGAGGATCTATTTCATGCAAAAATTTATGATGCCAGGAATTGAACACAATTGAACTTTTTGTCCATGTCAATTTTTTGCATGTCATGTTCGAAAACTTGGTATTTTTGGAGAGACTTAGCATGTATTTCATGCAAAAATTTATCATGCGAGGAATTGAACACAGTTGAACTTTTTATCTTCGCCAAATTTTTGCATGTGAGGTTCGGAAACTTGGTATTTTTGGACAGTGAGAAGTTTTGACTTCATGCAAAAATTTATCATGCAAGGAATCGAACACAGTTGAACTTTTTATCTTCGCCAAATTTTTGCATGTGAGGTTCGAAAACTTGGTATTTTTCGATAGTCAGAGGATCTATTTCATGCAAAAATTTATGATGCCAGTAATTGAACACAATTGAACTTTTTGTCCATGTCAATTTTTTGCATGTCAGGTTCGAAAACTTGGTATTTTTCCATAGTCAGAGGATCTATTTCATGCAAAAATTTAAGATGAGAGGAATCGAACACAGTTGAACTTTTTATCTTCGCCAAATTTTTGCATGTGAGGTTCGGAAACTTGGTATTTTTCGACAACACAGTTGAACTTTTTATTCACGCTAATTTTTGCATGTCAGGTTCGAAAACTTGCTATTTTTCGACAACACAGTTGAAATTTTTATTCACGCTAATTTTTGCATGTCAGGTTCGAAAACTTGGTATTTTTGGAGAGACTTAGGATGTATTTCATGCAAAAATTTATCATGCGAGGAATTGAACACAGTTGAACTTTTTATCTTCGGCAAATTTTTGCATGTGAGGTTCGGAAACTTGGTATTTTTCGACAACACAGTTGAACTTTTTATTCACGCTAATTTTTGCATGTCAGGTTCGAAAACTTGGTATTTTTGGAGAGACTTAGGATGTATTTCATGCAAAAATTTATGATGCCAGGAATTGAACACAATTGAACTTTTTGTCCATGTCAATTTTTTGCATGTCAGGTTCGAAAACTTGGTATTTTTGGAGAGACTTAGCATGTATTTGATGCAAAAATTTATCATGCGAGGAATTGAACACAGTTGAACTTTTTATCTTCGCCAAATTTTTGCATGTGAGGTTCGGAAACTTGGTATTTTTGGACAGTGAGAAGTTTTGACTTCATGCAAAAATTTATCATGCAAGGAATCGAACACAGTTGAACTTTTTATCTTCGCCAAATTTTTACATGTGAGGTTCGAAAACTTGGTATTTTTCGATAGTCAGAGGATCTATTTCATGCAAAAATTTATCATGCGAGGAATTGAACACAATTGAACTTTTTATCCATGTCAAATTTTTGCATGTCAGGTTCGAAAACTTGTTATTTTTCGATAGTCAGAGGATCTATTTCATGCAAAAATTTAAGATGAGAGGAATCGAAGACAGTTGAACTTTTTATCTTCGCCAAATTTTTTGCATGTCAGGTTCAAAAACTTGGTATTTTTCGATAGTCAGAGGATCTATTTCATGCAAAAATTTAAGATGAGAGGAATCGAACACAGTTGAACTTTTTATCTTCGCCAAATTTTTGCATGTGAGGTTCGGAAACTTGGTATTTTTCGACAGACTTAGGATTATTTCATGCAAAAATTTATGATGCCAGTAATCGTACACAGTTGAACTTTTTATCTTCGCCAAATTTTTGCATGTGAGGTTCGGAAACTTGGTATTTTTCGACAGACTTAGGATGTATTTCATGCAAAAATTTATGATGCCAGTAATCGAACACAGTTGAACTTTTTATCTTCGCCAAATTTTTGCATGTGAGGTTCGAAAACTTGGTATTTTTCGAGAGACTTAGGATCTATTTCATGCAAAAATTTATGATGCAGGAATCGAACACAGTTGAACTTTTTATCTTCGCCAAATTTTTGCATCTGAGGTTCGGAAACTTGGTATTTTTCGAGAGACTGAGGATGTATTTCATGCAAAAATTTATGATGCCAGGAATCGAACACAGTTGAACTTTTATTTTCGCGAAATTTTTGCATGTGAGTTTCGGAAACTTGGTATTTTTCGAGAGACTTTGGATGTATTTCATGGTTTGTATTTTTCGACAGTTAGTACTTTTTATTTCATGCAAAAATTTATCATGTAGGAATTGAACACAGTTGAACATTTTATTCACGCCACATTTTTGCATGGGAGGTTTGGAAATTTGGTATTTTTTCGACAGTCCTAGGATCTATTTGATGCAATAATTTAAGATGACAGGAATCGAACACAGTACAAATTTTTTGAACCAAAAAGTTTAGCATGTCATGTTTGGAAACTTGGTATTTTTGGACAAATTGGACCAATTTTATACATGGATAGTTAGTAAGTTTAATATTAAGTTATAGAAATAAATATAAAAATACTGATAAATATAAATTGGAGATTTGTACGCCACAATCTGTAGCAGATGATCAAGTACATCTTTTGAAATCTTTAAAAGATACAAATGGTTTAAAATTTACGCATTCAGTGCACATAATTTTATTACATTTCCAATCAGTGTCATCAACATACAAATAAATTTGATAGAAATGTCAACAAGGGTAACAGGTGAAAATACACATCAATGTCAGTGTGGGGCCGAAACCATCAGGGCCACCTGGTTCGTTCCAATTTTCAGCATATTTACTTCCACCATGGTGGAGTATTGGACTTCATCCTCGTGGGGTGTGTCGTGGTCGATCAGGAGAAAAATAGCTTCTTTTGGCAACGTCACGGCTTTTACCACCCTACGCGAGGTGGGGATGTTTTTAATGAACGTAGAACTGAATTTTTTTCATTTTTCGAAGTGGGGGGGGGTGGTATTTTGGTAAATTGTTGAGTCAGATGAGTGTCTTTTGTTTAGGAAGGGCACTAGCTGTTTTTCAATAGGGATCTTCCAGTGGGGCTGATTGAGGGGGCTGTGGGTTTTCTACATGGATCTTTGACATGTGTTGATTTCGATACCTATTTGCCATTTTTGAAGACGTTTGGGGTGGGGCGTTATTTAACTATTCAAGTAGTAATAAATTGCACTTATAGAGGATATAAATACTTATAAACGAACGTTGTTTGGCCCAATTGAAGACACTTTATGCCCAGATCACCCTCCACAATATCCTCATGGGGCGGCCCTTCCAAAACAAACATAGCGCATGGCGCGGTCCTAGTGAACTCTGTCTTGATAGGGGTGAAGTGCAACCCTGGGTAAGTCATACGAATTCGCAGTGTTTGTCCGCCAATAACAACATGCGCCTTGGGAGCTGTACCCATCTTCTGAGAAAAATAAAAAATTTGAAATGTTGAAATCTTGAAATAACTACATGATAAATTAGTTTGTATGATTACTTTTTGCATGTGATTTTCGAAAACTTGATATTTTTGCAATCATGTCACAGTGATTTCTGACAGTGCCATCTCACACATCTGAATTGCCAATTAAAGTAAAAACAAAATGTCACAGATTTGTAAGCTATGATAAATGAATAGCTCAGAATGATTGACTTTGAGTAAACAAATATAATTTAATATTATAAAGAATGGAACATAGTTGAACTTTTTCAATGAGACATGTATGCATTAAAAATAATTCTATGGGCATAGCCAAAAAATTAAATTTTGGAACTTTAATTCCAAAATGGATTTTCCGCGCAGTACTACATGCACGCACGTTAGCGAGCCCTGGCGTGCGTGTATGGCGGAATAAGCCACAAAGCAAACCGCCGTTATCGGAAAAAAAATTTTTTTCCGCACAGTACTGCATGCACGCACGTTCGGCACCCCTGGCCTGTGTGTATGTTGGAAGAACCACCCATTCGCCCACTGCAACCCACAGTATTTTTTTGTGCACGCTACTGCATGCAGGGACTTTAGCTACCCCTGGCGTGCGTTTATGCCCTTACCCGTACCAATGTTACACACCTACTTAATTAATGTTGCACACCAACGTTATTATCCGTTGGCGATCAAAAACACGCGATATTAAGGTTTCATGCAATGCTTAAACGCTAGATTCTCTAGTAACTGCATTGTACTAACGATTGTTGTTCGTTTTTTTGTACCTTTCTATCCATTCAATTGGTAAATTGAAACGTAAATATTGCGGTTTTTGGTTAGTTTGATCAACTTGATAACACAGATCAACTTTTTCGCCGTATGAAATTTTTGCATGTTAGGTTCGAAAACTTGGTATTTTTTGACAGTCAGAGGATCTATTTCATGCAAAAATTTATCATGCGGGGAATTGAACACAGTCAAACTTTTTATCCATGTCAAATTTTTGCATGTTAGGTTCGAAAACTTGGTATTTTTTGACAGTCAGAGGATCTATTTCATGCAAAAATTTATCATGCGAGGAATTGAACACAGTCAAACTTTTTATCCATGTCAAATTTTTGCATGTTAGGTTCGAAAACTTGGTATTTTTTGACAGTCAGAGGATCTATTTCATGCAAAAATTTATCATGCGAGGAATCGAACACAGTCAAACTTTTTATCCATGTCAAATTTTTGCATGTTAGGTTCGAAAACTTGGTATTTTTTGACAGTCAGAGGATCTATTTCATGCAAAAATTTATCATGCGAGGAATTGAACATAGTCAAACTTTTTAACCATGTCAAATTTTTGCATGTCAGGTTCGAAAACTTGTTATTTTTCGACAGTCAGAGGATCTATTTCATGCAAAAATTTAAGATGAGAGGAATCGAACACAGTTGAACTTTTTATCTTCGTCAAATTTTTGCATGTGAGGTTCGGAAACTTGGTATTTTTCGACAGACTTAGGATGTATTTCATGCAAAAATTTATGATGGCAGTAATCGAACACAGTTGAACTTTTTATCTTCCCAAAATTATTGCATGTGAGGTTCGGAAATTTGGTAATTTTCGACAGACTTAGGATGTATTTAATGCAAAAATTTATCATGCAGGAATTGAACACAGTTGAACTTTTTTCCACGCCACATTTTTTTCATGTGAGGTTCGGAAACTTGGTATTTTTGACAAACTTAGATTTTCCGCCTGGCGTCTCAAAAATCCTGGATACGTTCCTGTGAATTTATATTTGAATGAATTTCAAAATAGGGGGGGGGTGTATTTCAGAATAGTAGATCTTTCAATAAACGGATAATTTCAGCGAGTGTAATCGCGAGGTAAAAAAGAAGCTATAAAATGTATATGAATTTTGTTTTAGCAAAATTATTTAAACGCTTAATATTCTACAATTTTTGTTCATAATAGGTCTACTTATTACATAATCGTATTTTGATTCATTAAAAATAGTTAAGTATGGAGTTTTTCACCAGTTATGATTTGATATCGTACACATCGAGGGATCATAATACTATTCTTAAAATGTCAAGTTTTTGAAGGTCAGATGCAAGAATTTCAGATGGGAAAGAAGTTGATTTGTGTTCGATTTCTTGGCAAAAAGCATTTTGCACTAAAAATGATTGTTACTGTTAGACAAATATCAGTTTTTCAAACCTTACATGCAAAAATATGACATTCGGAAAAAATGTATCTGTGTTCAAGTCCATGTATCATACATTTTTGGATTAAAAATACACATACATTAGACTGATCTTAAAATGTCAAATTTTTGAACGTCAGACGTAAAAATTTGAGATGCGGATAAAGTTTATCTGTGTTCGAAATATCGTTCCATACATTTCACAGCAAAATAAAAGACAGAGCAAAATGTAATGTGAACAGTATTGGATGTGATCCAACAGTAGGCTTAACTGTCACAGTTACGATAAAAAAGATAATTGCAACAGAAAATTTTTTATTTGACGTGAAAGTAGCGATGTGATTAAATTGCAATCGCAATACGAATCGCAAAATAATTAAATTAAAATCAACAAATTTTAATATCAACAAATACAATATTGCCGAATTCGATCGATCTGAACCTGACGTTGACGGCCTCGGATGCTTCATCAAATAGATGAATTTTAGCCCGTAGCTGTACTTCGTTGAGCTCAAAAATTGTGCAATACCTGGGACAATTTGAGAATTTATGAAATGGCCATCGCTTGTACAGTTGTGGGTTTAGAAATTTATGACTAACTTGGGCAAATCTCCAGGTATCAGATTAATAGTCTGACTGGGCCGGCAATTTATGGTTACCTCATCAAAATGAGCGACCGTAAATAAAGTTTTCTTCCGAAATTCGAGATCTTCATTTTTTATTTTTTTTGTGAAATCGCATTTGAACATTTGAAAATGGCCTCAAAAGGCGCCCTTTGAGTGAGAACCCTTAACACTTTGAAAAACTATCCTCACCTAAAAGCTGCATTATCCTTTCACATTATTATTTCGCCAGAAACTTTTTGAAATCCCACTACTAAAATGTCGTCTGAAACGTACGCAGACGTCGAAAAATGCAACAAAAATCGCCATTGATAAGACTCTAAAGACATTTATAAGTGTGTAGACGTACAAACACTGTTCTCACATAACAGAGTCATTGTTTTTAACGTGTGTTCTGCATTGTCGGGATGACAAACCGCAGCCTTTGTCATTTACGTACTCTATACACTAAATTTGGGGGGGGGGTATTTCGAGGGGGGGGGTTTATAAGTTCATAGTGTCTATTTTGAGGGGGGGTATTTCGAGGGGGGGGGTATTTCGAGGGGGGGGGGGTATTTCGAGGAAATACGGTAGATACAAAACAGCAAAAAGCACAACATTGAGTGTATTTATAACGATTTGCGGCCACATGGAGCAAATCTGTGATAATACCTTATGTGTGGTGAAGAATGCGCGCTTGCGCGCAAAATTTTTTACGCTGACGTTGAAAAAGTCGAATTTTCCGGTCACTTTCTGGTCTCGCCCCGGGAGGGGGGGGGGCTGCAGCCCCCCCCGCCCCCCCCCCCTGGATACGGCCTTGATTTAGATACATGTAATACACTTTTTCATGGCGGTGCCGGTAAAAGCAATGTCGCCATGGCTGGTGTTACCCGAAAGGGGTGGGGGGGGGGGTGGCGCACCCCCCCCCCTAAAATTTCCTACTGTAGTAAACGGAATGGGGTGATACCAGTAGCGCCATTCATTATCGGGTCAGTGTAAATTTTACAAAAAGTGACAAAATGGAGATATCGAGTTTCGGAAAAAAAATCCTCAAACGAAGTCGATAGCTCCCCCCTGATCTCACGGCGGTCAGCGTCATTGACACGCGTAAATTCACGCCAGCCAGGGACCGTCCCAAGTCCAGTAATTGTTTTTGTATACAAATGTTATTGTTAGGCTTGTTTTGACATACCGTATTACCTCGAAATACCCCCATGGGGGTTTATTATTTGGCCAGCAAAATTTGAGGGGGGGTTTATTCGAGGGTTTTTTTTATTATTTCGTCAGAAATTTTCGTAAGAATGGTAGTAAATAGTAGGCATTTGCATACCCAAAACAGGTAATAAATGTGTCTAAACAGGATATATTTGGACATAATAACTACATAAACTAGTCTATGTGTAGCTGCAATGCTGATAAACAGTAATATACATCATGTACATTGCGTACATAACGTATTTATTATGTACATGACGTACATTATTCCGAAGTTGGGGGTATTTCGAGGGGGGGTTTATTATTTCCCCAGCTCATTTTGAGGGGGGGTTAATTCGAGGGGGGGGGTTAATTCAAGGGGGGGGATAATTCGAGGTAATACGGTATTACTTTCTATTTCACTTTACATTTGACATTTTACAGGTCTTGGGATTGACACCTGGGCCGCGAGTGGTCATCCTAACGCGCCAAAGTAGATCCACTAGAACTTTTTTGCGGCCATCCTGTTTGATCAACTTGATGTTATCTCTGAAAGTCGCCGTCAAATCGAGCACATCCAGAACGGGCGGATGCGGATGTTCCAGCTCCATCTGAAATGCAAAAATTATTGATAAAATAATGTCAAATCGAGCTTTTTCCCATGTGATTTTTTTCTATCTCAGGTTCGAAAACTTGATCTTTGTGTAGTAGTTGACGATCATCTTTAGTGCAAAAATTTTTATGACAATGAATCGAACACAGATAAAGTTTTACCGCATGTGATATTGTTGCATGTGAAGTTCAAAAACTTGATATTATAAGAATAGTGTTATGATTGCTCGGTGTGTACGATTTAAAATCATAAGTGGTGAAAACTTCGATACTTAAGTATTTTTGATTAATCAAAATCTATTTTTGTAATAAGTAGACCTATTATAAACGGAAAATTTTTAAAGCAAAAATTTTTGGATGAAGTAATCGAACACAGTTGAATTATTTCAATGAGAAATGTATGGACTAAAAGTGATTGCCAGGCCATCGCAAAATATAAAATTTTAGAACTTCAAATGCAAAAATTTTTTCCCCCACAGTATTGCATCCACGCACGTTAGGGACCCCTTGCTTGCGTCTATGCACGTTAGGGACCCCTTGCTTTCGTCTATGCCGGAACAACACCAAAAGCGAAACGCCCTTGCTCCTTACCTCAAAAGTTTTTTTTTTGCGGACAGTACTGCATGCACGCACGATACTGGATACGTCCCTGGTAAAAACATTTAAGATTAAAGCGAATGGAGGAATTTTAAAGGGGGGTAGTTTGAAAGGTCGATATAAATTTATATCAATAAATATAAAAATAGGAATAAATATAGATTTGTACCTTTGTAGGCCACAATGTAGACCTGATGATCAAGTACATCCTTTTAATTTTTTAAAAAGATTCAAAGAGTTTAAGTTTACAGCCTTCACTTGACACAACTTTAGTGCCCTTCAAATCAGTGTAAAAATCTAATAAATTACCGAACAATTATTATCAATAACATTTTAAATGTACTAATATAATAAACAATGATTCAAACACTCTTCAAAGACACCAAAAAAAAAGATAAAAAAGACAACAAAACTAACACCTGAAATTATAAAATGACAAATTCAGATGATCTACCGTATTACCTCAAAATACTCCCAGGGGTTTATTATTTCGCCGGCAAAACTTGAGTTGGGGATAATTCGAGTGGGGGTTTATTCCAAGGGGGTATATTATTTAGCCAGAAATTATCGGAAATTACCCATACTTGGCCGTAGAATAATCGAACAGATAGATAGATCTTTATGTTTTTTTAGGTAAATATAACAGTAAAATTAGGAATTTTAGTGGGGTATTTCGAGGGGGGGGGGTTATACAAGGGTTCCAGGAATACAATCAATAGAATCAATCAATCACTACAATTTATACAGCCAATTGGTTCCTTCCAGTTTTCACCAAATGGACATGGACGATGCTGTCATACTGTTCTTTATCGTCCTGGGGGGGGATAGATTTTTGCCCGAATGTGAAATTTTTCCATGTGAGCTTCGAAAAATTGATCTTTGTGTAGAATGTGACCATCATTTTTAGTGCAAAAATAGGAGTTTCACATAAAGTTAAAGGAGGTCACATAAAAAAATTGACATGGGGAAAAGTTTGATTTGTTTTGCATTCCTTCTCATAAAAATTATTGTACTAAAAATGAACATTGGTTGCCTACACACAAAACCGATAAAATCAGTAACCAAGTGGTATACC
The DNA here is from genome assembly GCA_964036195.1 of Sphaerolaimus hirsutus. Lineage (NCBI taxonomy): Eukaryota > Metazoa > Nematoda > Chromadorea > Monhysterida > Sphaerolaimidae > Sphaerolaimus > Sphaerolaimus hirsutus. Next base: position 28,489 of record CAXIWS010000388.1, read on the forward strand.
CGACCCGAGCTGGACGCCGTAGACAAGGTGCACGGCGTACCCGAGCTGCACGCTGTACCGTAACTGCACGGTGTAGCCGAGCTGCATGAGAAGGCATGAGAAGGCATGAGATGGTGATTGTGATGTCGGTGTGTAGGGTTGTTGATTATGCTGGATTTGAAATTGAATTGTGTTTATAATATTTACCTGGGTATCACCCCCATCCAATTTTGGGGTAACTGTAACTGTCAGAATTCCTAAATACACCCCCCCCCCACGTCTTTTGAAATTCATAGAAAATTAAAATCGACAGCTGCAGTCTAACCCGCAATTTATAAGTTTCAATAGGCTAGTGTAATACAGTCAAATGCCAGCGATTGAGGGACACAATTTGGGGCCCACCAAATTGTTACCAAAATATGCCGTTGCCAATTCGCAAGAGCTGCCCGCAGGCCTTGATTGCAGGCAGCTCTTCCGACGCAACGCTGGCTGTTTGAGTCGCTCCAGGCGGGGAGGGACGGTAATCAATCAATTTCGAGGGACTTATTTGATAAACGATTGAAACATATATATTGCGGGTTCGTTGTTTCCACTCGCACCCCCCTTGGATAAGACGACAACGCGGGTATAAAATATGCCCCCTTTACCTGATTTGTTTCAGTACTGACTGGTATTGACGAACTTCAACTCGGCGCACGGTTCGCAGTAGGTACAGTGAATTGCAGTCGTCTGTCTGTAAAGAAAACAACATGTGAGAATGAATGAATTGGCGTTTTTCAACTACAATGGTCACACACAGTGTTGTGAGTTGATAGTAGTTATGGAAAAGCGCCAGAAAAAATGGCGCCAGGCGCCAAGGGCAGCATGTCTCCATTCAGAAGGTGGGTGCCAGGGGCCAGGGGCGCCATGGAAAGAGAGCGCCAAGGTCCAAGGGTGGCATGGCGCCATTTGGAAAATAGGGCGCCAGGCGCCAAGGGCGCCAGGATGAAAATGTGCATACAACACCATGCGTGTGCTAAAAATGTTTCTACAGGACCATTGTACGCGCATTCACTTCTTAATTCGTGTTCTCCAGGATGTAATGAACAAAAACAAGGCTAGCAAAAAAATATTTTAAAATAAAATGCAGTTGACGATGTCAAATGCAATGGAAATTGTCATTTGACAACAATCCATTTATTACAAATAGACTTTTCCAAACAATTTTTCCGAATTGCTTAATTGCCAAACGATATAAATGCGTTTATTTATAATTTAGCGTTTGCGTGATCACGGCAGAACACCAGCGCATTTTTTGCTGTTAGTTGATTAGAAATGAAATGATATGAAATAGAAATTATTCCCAAAATTTATTTCCAAAACCGTATGAATTATGTTTCACGGATGAAAGACCATTGTCAAGAATTTCATGGAGGTGATTCATATCGGCAATGATTTACTACCCATTCATACTTTTATGAATGGGTTTCCATACCCCTACAATTATTTTCTCCAACGATTACAACGTACCGTATTTGCTCGAAATACCCGCGGGGGGTTTATTGTTTCAGAGTGAGAATTTTGAGGGGGGGTTAAACGAGGGGGGGGTATTTCGAGGGGGTTTTTATTATATCGCCAGAAATTTTTTGAAATCCCAGTACTAAAATGTCGTCTGAAACGTACGCAGACGTCGAAAAATGCAACAAAAATCGCCATTGATAAGACTCTAAAGACATTTATAAGTGTGTAGACGTACAAACACTGTTCTCACATAACAGAGTCATCGTTTTTAACGTGTGTTCTGCATTGTCGGGATGACAAACCGCAGCCTTTGTCATTTACGTACTCTATACACTAAATGTGGGGGGGGTATTTCGGGGGGGGGGGGTTTATAAGTTCATAGTGTCCATTTTGAGGGGGGGTATTTCGAGGGGGGGGTATTTCGAGGAAATACGGTAAACATCATTTAAAGGTATATATATTGTGACATTTGGCGATAACTCGGGCGTAAAGTAAATCCGAGGATAAAGTAAATCTGGCCGTAAGGATAGTTGTACAAACATATTTACTTTTACTAGATAAATACGTATACTTGAGTGTGCCGTAATTACGTAAAACTTTATGCGGAAAAAATACCGGTACTCAGTTAGTTGCGTACTTTTTGAAAGTACGCGAGTACAGAAAACAAGTATTTACAAATATTTACATTTAGTGACGTTTTACATAGGATAAAAGTATAAAATTTATATTTGAAGTATTCTGTATTTAGGTGTGACTAAAAATAAAATACTTTACGTTTACATGTAATTTGAAAAAAATTAGATACTTTAAACAACTGTGCTGAAATGATGGCCGGTCTAAATGATGCCGGGCCTAAATAGCACTCTCTACTTTACGTCGGGTTTACCATCCCCGTAAGATTTCGCTCCAGGTAAAATTGTTATAGGTAAACTTCGTCCAGGTAAAGTTGACTTAAACAGTGCTATTTATGAAAATTTTACAAGTTGAATACAGTGGAAACGGTAAAACCTTTACCTTTACTGTAAATGCGGTCACGTCAGAGCGTAGCTGCAGTGTGTATGCCAGCTGCACGCTGTACCCGACGTGCAAGCCGTACGCGAGCTGCACGCTGTACGGGAGCTTCACGCTGTACGGGAGTCGGACGGCGTACCGGGCTGTCCCTGCATTCCAAAATGTTTATTAATTTTATGCAGCAGTTGACATTGTCAAGTCATGGCACTTGACAGTGTCAAGGGGTATGAGAACGGTCGTTCATTTCAGCATAAACGGAATAGAATTTGATGTGTGACACATGAAATGTCGCGAAAAGTGGAAACCCGCAAAATGTATGTTTCATGTGAACATTGAAGAAACAGGTTATGAATATTTTCTGGTTTTTCTGGAGTTGTTTTATTTGACCAAAACGCATTCATGCAAGTGAATGCGTAACAAATTATTGACCAAGAAGTATCAGCTAGTATAGACACACAGACACGCATGGGCGCGACACACGCTATTTGACATTGAAAGAAAATGTCTACCGATTCCGTCCGAATTCTTTTAAATTACAATAACAAGTGAAAAATACCCTGGTTGTCCCACTTATGTACAGTCTGCCTGTGATCCTGTTGAATATGCAGGACGCCATGAGCGAGGTAGACGAACGTGGCCGCCAGGTGCAGTCTTGTAGTGGTGGATGGAGAAGCTATGGTGATGTAAAAGTTCAGTCTGCGAATTATTACACTTTTGCAACATGATTACATCACCACATTTTTATTAGATCCATGTGGTTAGCGTAAATGCTCGAATAAGTGCCCGGGTGATTTTTTTTTTCACAGATGTTTTAGAGGGGGGACTTATTCGAGGGGTGGTAGTTATTCGAGGGGCGCAGTTATTTTTTAGTCGGAAGATTGAGTAAAATACTTGATGAGTGTATCATCTGTAGTGATGTAAAGGCAGCGGTGCCCCGGTGCTGGGCACCGAAGGGCACCAGCACCGGTGCTGGTTCGGTGCCATTGCAATCTTCAGGGGTGCCATGCCGGTGCCGGTGCCATTTTTTTCAGAATAGCACCGGTGCCGGTGCAGTGCGGTGCCAATTTTTTGCCGGTGCTAAAGGTCCTAGCACCAGGGCAAAGTAAAAGGCACCGGGAAAGGCACTGGCCAAGGCTTCATGTGCTGTGCAATTTTGTCCATAGTATGTGCTTATTCATATTTAAAAAAAGAGCGATATATTTACCCAACCGTTTTTGCCTATTTTGTAAACCTCCCATCAAATAAATATACCTACTGTGTAATCCATTATACCCGATACGTGATCTGATGAGGGAATCTAAAATTTTGTTGAATTTTAAATCATTTTTGTATTTTATATTTATCTTAGTTGTTTGTTCAAAATTTGTTGTCAGTTAATGACAGAGATAGTTCCATTCTCTGTACAGCAACGACTCCGATCAGTAGACAATAGTGGCTATGGACATTGCAGTGAATCAAATATTTTATCTTTCATTTGTAATTATTGTAATTGCTTGATAAAAGTGATTGCCACATCATACTGATCATTTTAATTGCTCAACCATCAAAATCGGTTGAAAATACATGGAAATATGCACTTCCAAAGGTGAGACCACTGAGAAACTGCCCGATATTTACTTCAGAAATTCCAGCCCGGTGCGGTGCCTTTCGGTGCTAGCACCGGCAAGCCGCCGGTGCCCTTCGGTGCTGGTGCCATTTTTTCCAAAAGGCACCGGTGCCGGTGCGGTGCGGTGGCATTCTCTGGCCGGTGCCCCAGGGTGCCAGGTGCCCTTTTCATGCGTTGGGAAAGGTGCCGGTGCGGTGCGGTGCCATTTTTCCCGGTGCCTTTAACATCACTAATCATCTGAATGCGTTTAACTAGTCTTGATAAAGGTGTGAGTCAGAATAGAAACCCCGTAATTCATGCAATAAAATCAAGGCTAGTGTGCATAAAGTGGAAAATAATGAACGCTTTTAATTAATATATAGACATAGGTACTTTTTCATACGTGGATTTTATTCCCACCCATAAAAGAGGGTGGAGATATTCGAGGGGGGGGAGTAATTTTTATTCAGTCGATTAATAGGGAGGAGAGATTGGAGGGGGGAATTATTAGAGGATTTACGCCAGTTTAAAATACGTAATTACCTTTGCTAATAAAGATAAAATTACGTATGAATATAGATTTTTTGATACGCTCCATAATGTAAGCTATGAGAAGTCAATAGCTAAGTATGAACAACTGCGAAATAAGAACAACGGGAGTTTGGAATTTACAGTATTATTTATTCATTAATCAATGATATAATGATAGAAATATAGATCAATGAAAATAAACCAACATAATTGATAGGTCACCGCGAAACGTCTACCATTAAGTTGCATAAAAAACGATAAACGTATAAACCAAGCTGTAAAAAGAAATAACTGCTGAAAAATTTGATATAGAAGTTGCTATGTGATAAACAACAGTCTAGTGAGGGGGGCGGGGGGGCTTTCTCTAACAATATAAATGCACAGTATTACGATGCACTTCAAAAATTATATGAATCCCCATTCCTACATTTGATCGACCATAAAGGGGGATCGTAGGAACAGGTCTTCCGATTTTGCCGAATATCATTAATTCTATACTAGAACATTGTATTTTTGAAACATATATGTTGCGGGTTAGGGTTGGGAGCGACATAGCCATTATTTTTGAGGCGGGCAGGGGGGCGGTGGGATTTCTTCAGTACCCGTGCAAATGGGCGGGGGGGGGACCCAGTATTTTTGAAAGGGGCAGGGTGGCGGTATGATTTCTTCAGTAGCGGGGCAAATGGGCCGGGGGGGGGGGGTTGAGCTAGTATTTTTGATGCGGCCGGGTGGCTGTGGTATTTCTTCAGTAGCCGGTCAAATGGGCCGGGGGGGGGGGGGTTGAGCTAGTATTTTTGATGCGGCCGGGTGGCTGTGGTATTTCTTCAGTAGCCGGTCAAATGGGCCGGGGGGGGGGGGTTGAGCTAGTATTTTTGATGCGGCCGGGTGGCTGTGGTATTTCTTCAGTAGCCGGGCAAATGGGCCGGGGGGGGGGGTTGAGCTAGTATTTTTGATGCGGCCGGGTGGCTGTGGTATTTCTTCAGTAGCCGGGCAAATGGGCCGGGGGGGGTTGAGCTAGTATTTTTGATGCGGCCGGGTGGCTGTGGTATTTCTTCAGTAGCTGGGCAAATGGGCGGGGGGGGGAGGCAGTATTTTTGAGGGGGGCAGGGGGGCAGTGGGATTTGTTCAGTAGCGGGCAAATGGGCGGGGGAGGGGTGCACCGCACCCCCTCGTCAAACTTGAGGTGTATTGAATCAGAATGAAATTATGTGGCTTCTTCCATTTGTAGAGACCGCGCCATAATTTTTTGATTTTCATTAGGTCTCGCCTTAAACTCTGCATTTATATTTCATACGGGGTAGCATATTTACTCATATGAAGCGTAATTTGGTCTACTGAAAAATAGAATAGTCTTATTGGGTATTGTCCAGATACAGAAATGGGGCCATTCATAAGACAAATTTTTAGGCAGCGTAATAAATTTGGATAATAATGTGGCATTGAAGGCATAATTTCTGTCGAGCGCTGCAATGGACTGTGTGGAGTACGCCCTCTCCCCCCCCGCCCCCCGATGGCTATCTACTCGAATATGGCGATCGAAGATGCAATAATTGTAATGATGGCAAAAAAAACTTGAAAAACGATTTTTCAACCCGCATAATTTTTATGTATGGCAGACTTAAAGTATAAGAATATTGTGATCTGAGAGTGCTAGTAGAAGGCCCTTGCGCGAATAAGGTAAAAAGACTAGTTTTGCCCTGAGAGATTACCTGTTTCTACTCACAGAAGGTGTAAAATATGAAAAGATTTAAAATATGTTGTAAAATTAAAAAATTGTTACCGCATGTCTGACATTTAATTGACTTTGACATTTGATTACATTTTACACTTTCTGGTGGTAGTGTCTCCATATATCAATAACGCTTTGAGATGGAAGGTGGCTATCGGCTAGATGTACAATGAGTGAAATATAGGGTAGATTGAAAAAAAAAGAGATGGGTGATGCTGGCAAGCAGCATCGGCACCGTGCACTTGAGTGAACAAATTATTATGATCATGATGATGTGCAGAAAAAAAAACAGATTGGTACCGTAATTCCTCGAAAAACGCCGAACCCCTGCTTTAAGTACGCGCTCACTCAGTTGGGACCAGTATGAAATAATAAGCCGCAGGGGGTTATTTCGAGGAAATAGGGTGGACTGCACGGATATTGGATAGGTATGATATCAAAATTGTCAAGTCTGCCCTGCGAATAATTCTAACTTTGAAATTATGTATTCAGGGATCTTCCCACCTACCATGAATTTTCTGCCTGAAAATTGTAGAAGTAAATTATAAATAATATGTAAGGGGGTTAAAGGCTGTTAATTGAAGGATGTCATATTTATATGAAAGAGTCTAGCCCCCCCCCCGACCCCCGGAGCCGATGGTCGGTACAAATTGCGGCCACAATGGCCTGGCACAAACCGCCAAGGCCATCCCCCGATAAATAGTATTGAGCAGGGCCGTATCCAGGGGGGGGGCGGGGGGGGCTGCAGCCCCCCCCCCCTCCCGGGGCGAGACCAGAAAGTGACCGGAAAATTCGATTTTTTCAACGTCAGCGAAAAAAATTTTGCGCGCAAGCGCGCATTCTTCACCAGACATAAGGTATTATCATCCGATTTGCTCCATGTGGCCGCAAATCGTTGTATTTTTGTTGTGTTTTTGCTGTTTTGTATGTATATTTACATACATATACAGCGTTCCATGGCGCTGATGCCAACGCCAATGGCGCCATGGCGTGGCGCCTACTAATGGCGCCAGCGCCATGGCGCCATTCCGCCACTATGTAGCTAAAATTTTAGGGGGGGGGGCTGAGCCCCCCCCCCTCGCCGGCCTCCGTAAACAAGCAGCCCCCCCCGCTCAAAAATCCTGGATACGTCCCTGGTATTGAGCGACATCCGAGTCACCCCAAGCAGCTGTCAAAAAGTCTCTGGCGGCACCGCAGCTCTGGTAAAAAAGTGACATAAAGGCGCAACCCCGAAAAAAAGTTTTACGGTAAAAAAAGTTTCATTCATTTCATTTGGTGTGAATTATGAACCTTATCGGATTCCTGGATTTATTCGGAATTACCGAGAATAAAATCACGACAGGGATTTTGTCGTGTTCAAATAATACGGAACGTTGATTAACGTAAACGTATATACGTTATAACCAGACCGATTCACTGACGGTACCAGGTACCGACAGTGAAAAGGCCCAGTAAGAACCACGCTTGAGGACGTTGTGTATAAGGAGTATTTGAATACTATGGAGAAACATAAGTTTGACGGGTTTTGATACTTCAGCTAAGCAACGCTAAATAGGAAGTTCCAAAGAAATTTAGCTTGGATAACTACTCCATTCTTAATACCCAATCCACGCTGGCAATGAAACGAATAAAAATTTATATGCGGAAGACTTTTTTGCTGGGGTTTGGGGGGGTGGGTGGTTGTGACACTTTTTGGTTGAAAAATGTGAAAATGCTATTGAAAGCATAATGTTATATGGCAAAGATGCCGCATAGGCGTTCGCCCTACTGGGCGGCGGTACACCGCCCCCCAACCACCCGTCAAAATGTGCCCCGCGGATGTGCGCTACGGGGTGCACCCATAGCATATTTTGGGGTTAGCATTTTGTGGGGGGGGGGGGGGGTCAACTGGTCAGCGCGCCTTAATAACTCGAAAACCGCTTGGCGAATAATTTTGAAATTTGGATATGTTATGGGTTTCAGGTCGGGGCTAGTATCAACTCCGACAATTTTTTTCTATGACCCCCCAGACCGGAGATATGGGGGGTCTATAAAAACACTGTAATTTGCGTTTTTTTGGGTGTCGCCAAGAACATGCAAAGTTTGAAGATCAATAGGTCGGTCATTTGTGAACCGATTTTAGTCATTAAAATGTTAAAATGATCACAAATGTTAGGAGAGTTCATTTCTGAGGTCAAATCGGAGATACACATTTATTTATATATCGATTTAGCCCGATTTCGAAATCCAAAAGTTTGCTTTTTGAACATCCTATCCTACTCTTCAGATCAGGAGATCTCTCGATCAGGAGAATAGGATAGCATGTTAAAAAAGCAAAGTTTTGCGCAAATTTTTCATTTCAAAATCGGGCTAAATCGATATATAAACAAATGTGTATCTCCGATTTGACCTCAGAAATGAACTCTCCGAACATTTGTGATCATTTTAACATTTTAATGATCAAAATCGGTTCACAAATGACCGAGCTATTGATGTTCAAATTTTGCATGTTCTTGGCGACACCCAAAAAATGCAAATTACAGTGTTTTTATAGAGCCTCCCTATCTCCGGTCTGGGGGGTCGTAGAAAAAAATCGTCGGACTTGATACTAGCCCCGACCTGAAACCATAACATATCCAAATTTCAACATTTTTCGCCAAGCGGTTCCCGAGTTAGTCACGCGTGCTGACCGGCTGACCCCCCCCCCCCCCCCCCCGCCCCCAAAAATGCTAACACCAAAATCCGCTATGAGTGCACCTCCCGCAGTCACCCATGGGGAAAAGGTTTCCACTAAAAAGCATTCATTCAGTTCATTTGGTGTTAATTATGAAGCTAATTGCATACGCAAATTTATGCGTAATTAGAGTAATTAAAATCACGACAAATACCGGATTTTGTCGTGTCAAAGAATACGGAACGTTAATCAACGTAAACGTATACGCTATTCCAAACCGATTCACGGAAGGTACCAGGTACCCACCGTGAAAAGGCTCGGTAAAAAGCGGGCTTAAGCGTTTTCTGTATATGCTGTAGTTGCATAGTATACTGAAACATAAGTTTGACGGGTTTTGCTATCTTAGCTACCCAAAACTAAATACAAATTTGAAAAGAATTACGGCTTGATACGTCCGTGATGGTCAAGGCACGGAATGAAGTGAATGAAATATATTTATGCGGAAGACTTTTTTGCAGGGGGCGCGGGGTGATGGCCCACGTTTTTGCGTTATATGGCGTGCCGCAAGAAAGTTTTTTGGGAGAGCTGGTGTCTGGGGGCCATTTTTTGGCGAGAGCTGGTGTGGGGTGACTTTTTGGCGTGTGTTTGGCATCTTTTTCCTGTGGGGAGGCGGAACTTTTTTTATGGTCTCGGCGTGTGGCCGGGGGTCACTTTTTGGCGTGCTTTTTTGGGTGGGGGGTGGCCCTTTTTTTCTTGGGGGGGGGGGTGGAACTGCACTTATTTGGTTGTGTAAAGATTTATATGCCCTGTTTTTTAGATCTTATGCCGGAAAAATTACGCCCCAAAAAATTAACATGAATAGAAAATCGCTTCAGGAAAGTGTGATTTCTGGCAAATCGCCTAATAATTGCCGCAGCGCCATGGCGTCATTGCGTAGCAAGGATTTTTGAGCGGGGGGGCACATTGTATACGGAGCGGCACCCCCCCCCCCTCCCATTGGGTACGTTCTTGCGTTTTGCAATTTCAGCTAATTTACATACACATTTACATAGATGTAATACAGTGTTTCTCGGGAAAATGACACCCCAGGCCGGGTAAAATCCAGACAGTCGTCGAAAAATGAACTCTACACCTCGCCGTGGAAAATTTTTGGTATTGCACAAATGTGAGTATCTTATTGAAAGTACAAGTGACACAAAATGTTATGGAGCTTGAAACAGCTGTTCCGCTAACCATTGAAGTGCTAATTCTCTCAAATACTTCTGTCGTTTTGAATTCATCCTCACAATGATGATTCGAGGTCTGTGTTTTTTCACGGCGCCATTTGGCCTCGATTTGAAACATCTGAAAAAGAAGAAAATTTATATGGACAAAATCGTAAAATGTTCACAATATCTACAACAGAAATTTATCTGCGTGGAATATTATTAAATGTTACATTTATGAGTCAAAGTAACGTATTAGAACATTTAGATTTTGCTGAAGTGCGAGGAGCTAATTTTAGAGAATTTGCTATTATTGCAGAAGAAGAAGTAGTTTATGGTAATTTGGAGAGAACAACAATCAATTTACAAATTGGTGGCCATCGGTAAGTTATTTTTAGATTTTAGATTTTAGTGATTTTAGATATCACTGTATCTCAGGAATGAAATAGACTATAATGCTGATTTTTCTTGTAAAATATAAAAAACTATAGGTGGAGGTCAAATAGGCGGTGCACTTGTACGCACAAATCCGTGGTATGCACAAACCCCCGGTATGCAGAAAATTGTGCCCGTCACGCACATCTGCACGGTACGAAATGACATTATATTACATTTTGACCGTGTTTTTCGCTTCACACTTGTGACTGAAGTGAAAATAAGTTGCACAATGACATTAGTTAACTTTTTGTCACTTCACACATATTTGAACATCACTTGAAAAAGTGTCAAGTGAAAAAACGGTGGATAATGGCTATTTTTGACCGTTTTTTTTTCTTGACACTTTTTCAAGTGATTTTCAGATATCATTGAAGTGAAAAAAAGCTGTGCAATAACATTAGTGACCATCTGTCCGATACGCAAACGTCATCAGCATGTAAGTACCGGGCAGATGTGCGTGGCGGGCACAATTTTGTGCATACCTGGCGTTTGTGCGTACCAGGCATTTGTGCGTGGGAGGCCTGGCCCGTCAAATCGATGCTTAACTGGAATTTTTAACATTTGAGTCCTGTGTGAACTTTAGGAACGGAAGTCGCGAAATAGACAATTTTCCCAAATAGCTAATATAGGGCGTATTTCGCTCAATTTTGTAGTAAAAATTAATAATTAAAAACACAGGGACATAAATGTTGGTGCCATAGATTCAGAAAATATTATCATGAGGATTTTCAGACCCAACGATGAAAATACAGTTTGTAATGAACCTATACAGTTTATTGTAGAGTCTTACAGTATGGATGAAACTTTAGATAATGAAGGTAAAAGTTTGAAATGATATTGTTGTATATTAAAATATTATAAAATGTAATATCAGGTGAACAAGCACTAGTTACTTGTCTGAGTTTCAATTACAATGGACCGATGTCATCTGACAAAATACGGATGAAGAAATTTATCCATAAAAAAAAAGAATAGATTTATCAAGGTATGTTATCCTATTTACATATTACCAAAAAAAAATTTCTCACCTCCTCGACGACCATGTCACATCAAATTTAGAATAATCCCACTTTGTGTACAACGGGACCTTTGTAATTGTGTAGCCAGTGGACCAGTTTGACCTAAAAATTGAATTAACTTTTGCACGAAAAAACAAATATCGCAGTTATTTGTCTTTTTGAGTATGATACAGTCATCTGGATAAATAGGTTTGAGGCTTGCGGTCAGGTAGTGATTTATGGCGTTTAAGACATAAACGGCTGCTCACCAGTTTTACAACCTTTCAAATATTCTAAAGAGAAACTTAAAAACTCGTGAATGGGGCAACTTTGATGGCTAAGTTGGATATACAGTTCTGGGGCAAATCATGCGCTACAAGTGTATATAGGTCACATTTGTCAACTACTTCTGTGGTGCATGCTGTGTGCTAGAGTTTTTTCTTCGTGTATTTTTGGTTGCTCGCCATGGTTACAAACGTGCCTTTTTTTCTTATAAAAGACTGATTTGCGAGGTTAAATTTCGAGGCATTGGTCTTGAATGTGTCCCCTGGCACATTGCCAGTGCACACATTCAATTGAATTGCCACATGAGTGATTTCAAATGTTTTAATTGGTGCCAAAAACACACCAATAAAAGCACCTGAAATCACTTATGCGGTAATTCTATTGAATGTGTGCACTGGTAATGTGCCAGGGGACACACTCAAGACCACTGGCTCAAAATTCAACCTCACAAACCAGTATTCTAGTAGAAAACAAGCCAGCCTTGTAACTATGGCGAGGAACCAAAAATGCACAAGGAAAATTCTCTGGACACAGCATGCACGAGAGAAGTAGTTGACAAAGGTGACCTATATACACTTGTAGGGGATTATTTGCCCTACAACTGTGTACCCAACTTAGCCATGAATGTTGCCCCATTCACAAAATTTTATGTTTCTGTTGAAAATATTTGAAGGGTTGCAAAAGAGGTGAGCACCGGTTTATGTGTGGGGTGGGATGTCAGAAATTAGTGAAATATATGATATAGATGATACCTGTCTTGAATCCAATCGTCAAGTGATCTTTTTTTGGTCATTCCGATCCGTTGAAATTTTATAGATTTTGACCTATAATGTAACACCAGCCCTACAATAAAAAGAGAGTTAACTAAAATACTAGATAAATACTGTAGGCTTTTGTAATAAAGAGACAGTGAATTTACTTGAGCTACAGGAAGAAAAGAACAGTATGGTTAAATGAGATTTTAGATTTTACTTATTTTATTTCAGGGCTGGCATTCATTACCAGGAAGACAGATCAACGAGTGGCGGAGGCAGAACCCTGGCATTAGTCCTGTCAATGTTCTCCAAAACTGCAAACAATAGATCAACCAGGTGTTCCGGTTGCTGTAAAGTAATATATTGTGATATAAAGTGGTAGGCGAAAATAACCAGAGTAGAATTTAAATAAATAACTAAGTATTCATTTTTACTGAATGTATATGTGGGAATAGGCTACTTTATCACAATATAGACCAGTCAGTGGGGTCTCCAAGATTTTTGGCCTCGCGCGCCATCCATAGATAGCTTATCACTGCTCAGAAGGGACACATAGCTGAAAAAATTTTCTAGCGTGGGATGCGTGAGGGGTCCTTGGAGGGGAGTGGGACTTCATTAGGGGTATTGGGCGGGGCGGGTGGGGGGACTGGCACTTCATTAGGCCTATTGGGCTGGGGGTGGGGGGGGGGTGCTGGCCGTGTTCTTTCTGGCGGGGTGACTGCGGGGGTACTGGGCGGGTGTTTTCTGTGCCTGACTGAGTGCCACTGGGGTGGACTTGTCAGGTGGGTTATAGGGGCGCCTTTGTGGTGCTGGGTGCCAGTTTTCCGGCATGATGGGGGGACTATCACGGACCTTATATATATATATATATAGTCTTTTCAGTGTATACAAGACTGAAAGGCAAAAAATCGGCAGTCAGTTTTTTAAAGTATGTAAAACTACCTTCATAATGGGCGCTACAAACAAGTAAAAAGGATGAGATTAGCAGCGAATTTTTCGGTCACCATTTTTGGCGACCTATCAGAAATATATGATGCCGTTTATACCGAAAACGACTTCAAAACAGAAAACGTGGTCGCACTTGAAGGTCATTTTTATGGATAAATTTTGAAACATAATTTCCACGGTTTAGGAAATCTATTGTTTTCAGTGCACACAAGGTAGAAAGGGGAAAAAATCAGCAGTGATAGTTTTAAAGTGTCTAAAACTATTTTTAAAATGACTAAAAACAGGGATATAACCATCAATATAACGGAATAGCACAATTTTAAGGTAAAACGTATAAAAAGGTGCGAATATTGCTGATTTTGAGGGAAAATAGGTAGAAAAATTCTCAAAAAGGACTCCAGATCGATAAATTTCTGAATGATTTGAGGGGGGGGGGGGGGGTCTTTGGTGGTAGAAACGATAGATAGTTGTGGCTTTTGGTTTGGGGGTGGGGCAGTCCCCCCAGCTGGAACCTGTAGGACACCCGTGAGTGGTCATTGTCTACAAATACCCTGATGTACATTTTTTCTTGAATATCGACCTTCTCACTCTTTTGATAGATAGGAAAGACCCGGCCGTAAACGTCAAACAACATACAGTATTATATAAAATTTCATCGACTGTGCAGATGTACATATTCATGGCCAGATCTTCTCTCATTTTGTGCACAAAAGTCAAAAACTCCCAGACCCTTCGTTTGTTAGTGTATTTGCACTCATCATTTTCCGAAATTTCTGTCTCATACTGATTGAATATAAATATAAACCTGTAAATATAGGTATAAAATTAACACGACGAAATACAGAGTTTTTTTTGAAGATTACACATCGAACATATAGTAAACAAGAGAGTACATTTCACGGATGTAGGCATATTCTGCATGTAAACCCATCCCGCACCAAAACCCATCGCGCATGTAGACCCATTATAGACACCTTATAGCCGCAGAGGTAAGAAAGGTGGGCGCGTGACCCCAGTCCAAACTGCTCAAGTATCT
>CAXIWS010000389.1:0-20329 GCA_964036195.1 Sphaerolaimus hirsutus
GTCAGACTTTTGCTTGCAATAGTCTGACGTGAAATGTCAAGTTGTTCCCTGACACTGTGACGTGAAATGATGATGACGTGAAATGATAAAAATTGAATTTTTCAATTCGCTCTAGTTGTGGCTGATAACACTCAGTATTGGACACGATTAAGGTATTGATTCATATATTATCCTTAGAAAATTGTAGACCCGTAGCATGATCCACACTCGTGTAATTACTTCACGAAAACATTTCACGTCATCATTTCACGTCGAATCGACGCTGAGCTCTAATTCCGGCCTTACAGGAACAAAATTTGACAAAATTTTCACTTTTTCATTCACCCCAAATAAATCTCTTTATGCAGGCATTTTAGAGGTTATGTTGTTTACATAACTTTGGACTTTAGACCCTCCCCTAGAGAACTTTGTAAACCAACTTCTTATGTATGAAACAAAAAATTGGTTTAAAGTGAAATTTTCGGTATGCTGTTTATGGGACAGGGTGGGTGCCCTACTGGAAACTTTTTGATGAGTAGAACTAAGGTTCAAATCTGATTAAATTTTATATCAGATTTGTTCTCACAACACTTTTTTATAATGCAGTTGGGAGATGAACTTGTTTGGGAGACTTGAAAAAGAAAAAATGTAAAAAATGAACAACTTTATGAGCGGCGACCCATGATGTAGTGGGTCGTTGGCGGCCACCCACTGGTGTATTGTGAAAGGGGGTTGTTTGCAAAGCAACCCCCAAATTACAGCTTTCTATCACCCTCACAACTGGAGATATGGCCCTCGTAGTGTAGATAATCAAGTGGGTGGTGAACTTGTTTGGGATACCAAAAAAGCCGCAAAAAATGTTTGCATGTAGGACGACCCACCCTGTAGTGAGTCGCCGCACCTTCCCCATTGATACGGAGTAGCGGGGGTGTTAGGACAATATATCCACCAAATATTAGCTTTAAGTGAAATAAAAAAATGGGTGGTGATCTCGTCCGGGAAGGTGTTTAGTTTGAAAAATCCCAGTATTCATGAAATTTGCCTATTGATATTTAAATTTATTTAGAATGTTTATCAGTACGTTTCAGTAAACACAATAGCCTATGGAATCATGGCAGTAGCCTGTGGCGTGGCACCATCAACGAAAACACCTGCGATGGGAACAAAAATGTGCTCATAGTTACTTGACACTTTGCAATGAGACGTACCAATTTTTACCGCTTGCATAAAGGAGAGTTTTTTCATCTCATTATTTGTAATGAATTATTTACATTGCAATGCAGCAGAGTTGCGAAAGTGTATTTACACTTACCCGAAATACCCGGGTAAATGGGTATTTATATTTACACTTACACTTACACTTTCATAAAATACCCATACACTTGTTTTACACTTTCCTGGGCAAAATACCCTTGTACAGAAAGTGTATTTTTTTCTTTCAGATGGCCCTGTTTTATGCTTTTGAGAAAGCATAAAATAGGGTCATGTACAAAAAATGCATTGAATGTAGAAAATATGGGGAATGTACAAACTAGCCTTTGATCTACAACCTTTGATCAGTACTCATGGTATTCTACAGTTTCATCATACTTTTGTAAAAAGGACAAGATCAATGGAAATTCACCAGCTGGACACAATGTCAACTTTTGCATTGACATTTGCTGCATGGCCATTCTTGCATTTTAACAGTGTGTATCACATTGCTTAATCAGTATGATATCAACACTGAAAAAGTGCCATTATTAGTCAACTTCATACCACTACAGTATTTGTTACAGTCTGAAATGTTTCATAAAAGGCTGTAAAATGTGAAATAATGCATGAAAATGATAAATAAATGATCTAAATGTGAGAACAGCGGTGTTTTCTGATGCTCAACAGTGAGAGCTCTTTCTAAAAAAAATTTACACTTACACTTTCCTAGGTATTTTTAAAATACCTTACACTTTTTGGTATCCATACTCAAAATTTGGAAAGTGTATTTACACTTACACGTACACTTTCCAAAAATACCGGTATTTTAACAACTCTGCAATGCAGTCGAATGTTATTTACATTGCAATGCAGTCGAATGTTATTTACATTGCAATGCACCCTGGTTATCCATATATTTTATCAGATTGACAGCTAACGATGGCAAAAAAAGATTCGAAAATTCGAAAACATTTTCGAATTTTCGAATTTTTTCACAATTTTCGAATTTTTATTTCACCCCTAGAAAAAACACTTAAAAATCGATTTATTTTTCAAAAAATTCGAAAATTCGAAAATTCAAAAATTCGAAAATACTTTTCGAATTTTTCAGGGAATTCAAGGCAACAGTACGCACTCTCAAGTTCGACGTGCTACAAAAATTGGCAATTGATATGCGGCGCGTATGAAAAAGCGAAATGTAACATAAAAAACATAAAAAAATGTAGAAATGTCGAAGAAGCGAACTACGACTAGTGATGGAAAAAGTGCCATGGTGCCAAACACCAAAAGCGCCATGGCACTTTTCCATCACTAACCCCGACACATCCTTTGAGGAATGCACTGTGCCAACCAAACTATCCCAACCGCTGCGCTCTACTTCCGCAGAGACAGACATCAAAAAAATCATTCAAGGGTTGTCCAAAGGGCATTTTTTAGAAGGCATTCACCCCCAGGCCCAGGGAAAATAGCGTCGCAATGTGCAAACACACAATGCAACACATGACTCATTCCATTATTTTTTATGCTAAATTATGGTGAAAAAACATTATTATTATTATTATTATTGTAAACATGAGATATAGGGCCATACCCATTGCTGGGTTCCGCCCCTCTCTCTCCTACTTCCGCCAGAGCTAGCTGAGGTGGATCAGCCTCACCCTGGTACAACACTTAACATTTTCAATACAAACACTCATTGCTGGACCTATCGATCTGTTATTTGCACCACACAGCCCCGTATCATCCTATCAATACCTGCTCTGTGGGCATGACACAGTTTAGCACCGAGGGGATTTGCCCTCCAGTCACAGGGTATAGAACATCTGATTTTCTGTAAATATTCACGCTCCTTTATATTGACCCGGCACATGTAAAGAATGTGATGCAGATTCGCAACTATTTTTACATTGCTGCTGGAGCAGTGCTTGCAGATTTTTCTTTTGGCACCACTCCTCGTCCGTAGCGCATTATATCTTGCAGCCAGCCAATTCAGCTCATTGTAGTAAATATTTTTGATTTCTACTTGATCCAACACCCCACCTCTGTTCTTTATCGCAGTTTCTTTCATGACTCTATTACGTGCATATGTCTTTCTTTTTCTATGTATATATGTTTTTATATCAGATCCTTTCAAGTTCTGAATAACCGTATTGATCTGTGATGATTCAATACATTGATTCACCAGTGTCTTGTTTGTATTATCGATTTTCATTCGAGAGTTGCCAGATATTAGCTTGTCAGTTTCATGAGCTCTCACCAGCCATCTAGTCCTACAAGCTCGTTGCATGTAAACACCTTCCCGGTCACGTCCGGCAGCCATTTTTTTATTTTACTTCTTATATCCTATCCCCAGTTCTACGGCGCCCCCGAGGCTGAAACTTGGTGGAGATATTGGCGCAACCCCCCTCTACTTCGCATGAATTGGGGGGGTCGCGGCGAGCCCTCTCAGGGTGGGTCGCCCTAAGTGCAATTTTTTTTGTGGCTTTTTTGGTGTCCCACAGCAGGTTCGGCAATCGCTGATTTCTGAGCTGTGGGAGGGGTATGAGTCTAAAATTTTGGGGATGTGTTACCAACACCACTCCCCTACTATACACTATTTAATAGTGTGAGATTAGTGTGAAAAATTTCTCAAAAATTCGATTATTCTCTAAAAACACCACTCCCCAATAGATGGATGACAAAAAATTCACTTTTTGGAACTTTTTTATTAGACACTTGAAGAGCTGGTTTACAATACTTTAAAGGGAATGGTTTGATGTTTAAAGTTATGTAAAGAACCATACCTCTAAAATGCCTGCATTGCAAAATTTACTTGGGGGGAATTTCAAAGTGTAAATTTTGTAAATTTTTGTTCCTGCGATGATGTCATTATGATGTCATAAAATTCACCCTAAGTAAATTTTGCAATGCTGGCATTTTAGAGGTATGGTTCTTTACATAACTTTAAACATTAAACCCTTCCCTTTCAAGTATCGTAAACCAGCTCTTCTAGTGTCTAATAAAAAAGTTCCAAAAAGTGAATTACTGTCATCCATCTATTGGGGAGTGCTGTTTTTTTAGAGAATAAGCGAACTTTTGAGAAATTTTTCACATTAATCTCACATTATTGAATAGTGTATAGTAGGGGAGTGGTGTTGGTAACACATCCCCAAAATTTTAGATTTATACCCCTCCCACAGCTCAGAAATCAGCGGGTGCCGGACCTGCTGTGGGACACCAAAAAAGCCACACAAAAAATTTGCACTTAGGGCGACCCACCCTGAGAGGGGTCGCCGCGACCCCCCAAAGTCATGCGAAGTAGAGGGGGGTTTCGACAATATCTCACCCAAGTTTCAGCCTCGGGGGCGCCCTAGAACTGGGGATAGGATATAAGAAGTAAAATCAAAAAATGGCTGCCGGACGTGACCGGGAAGGTGTTTAGTTGTCATTTGTTAGTATTAATTGGTTGTATTTATCTGATGGTAATATTCCATCTATGTCATACAGCAAAGAACTGCTGCTACAGCTAATTGGTAGTCTAGCAGCTTTTTTCATTGTCTGTACATATATCTTGTCCATCTCTATTAAGTGGAATTTGTCTAATCCTGTTATCTCCACCCCATACATTGACCCGGGTTCCACGTAGGCCTTCCATGTAATATTAGCCGTGTGGAGGGGTGTTATTGTACCTTTGGATGCACTTAGTGGAATTGTGCTTAACCTTTTCATTTTGGTTATTACATTGGATTTGTGTGCTTTGAACGGATCTGCGCCAGTATTAATTAGCACCCCCAAGTAACGTATCTGATCTGTTTCTTTTATTATTTCCCTCTTGCGATTTTTCGTCCCCCCTGTATCTATATACCAGGTGCGTTTTGCGATTTTATTATCACCCCATCGCAGCACTTCACTTTTTGATGAGTTTATGCTCACGCTCCATTTCCAGGCCCAAGAGCTGAATACACTCATAAGGTGTTCCAGCTCACTATCTCTTGAAGCCATTATAACAATGTCATCAGCAAAGAAAAGTGCTGGTATTTTCTCGTTCCTCAGACCACATTTAGCTCCCATCTTGGTTTTTAGTAGCTCAGTAGCAAGATCATGTATGTATATTGCATACAATGTCGGGCTCAGGGCACATCCCTGTGCTACTCCAATTGGGTAGGCCATTATGTCACTTTCATAACCCCCATATGTCATCACCGCTTGTGTCTTTTTATATACATTTGATATAGCTGTGACCATGATGCTCGGTATTCCCATCATCGTCATTTTTTTCCATAGTTTTTCTCTATCTACGCAGTCAAAGGCTTTTACCGCATCGATAAAACAGGTAACAAATGGATTGCCATTCACTTGTGCATAATTGTAGCAGGTCTTTAGTATTTGCACATTATCTAATGTTCGTCTACCCGGCCGGAAGCCCCCTTGCATCTCTGTCAAGGCGTCGCTTTCTTCAAGCCATCTTATCAGCCTCCGATTGAGTACTGACATATATACTTTTTTGATATTGCATGATAACCCCAGCGTATGATAGTTTTTCAAGTTTCCTTTATCGCCTTTTTTGTGTAAAAGTATCATTTTACAAACGGCTGCCTCGTCTGGTATTTGTTCCCCATTAAGCCAATTATTATATATTTTGCATAGTGTGGTTTGATAGTCCTCTTCTAATAGTTTCAGATGTTCGTGAAAAACACCTGTGGTACCAGCAGATTTATTGTTTTTCAGATTGAGGATTGCTTTCTCTATTTCGATTAGTGTGATCGGCATGGTCAGTTTTTGTGTTGCGTACTCTGTTGTTTCGATTTTCGGTATCACCCCTGTCTCAGACAGTTCACATCCGGTGTTTGGCGTAATTACTACCTGCCAAGCTTTTTCCATCTGCGTTTTCATTGCATCGATGGTTGCCGCCGGTTCACCATCCTCGTTGTATATTGTGTGTATAATCTTGTCGTCACCGCAACGTATCTTGTTTACCTTTTTGAAGATTTCTTGCATCTGGTAATTACCGCCCTGTTTTGATAGTCGTTCAATTTGTCTCTGTTTTTCTTCTCTGTCCAGTGTACCTTTTATATTTCGTAGGTTTCTCCGTTCCAGCCTCAAATCACTGTTCAACTTTTCTAGCACACACTTGTCTTGCAGATTGTCTCGCGATTTCAGTTTCCGCCTCAGTTTGGCTATTTTGCGGCATTGTTTCTTGATCCGATTTGGCACTGGTCTTTCCAACCCCTCATCCACAGGCACCACCGAGGCCCCCCTAATTGCTGCAATAACCCCCGAGTAGGATGTAGGTTTGCTTTTTGCTAGTTCTTTTTGGAAATACACCTCGTCTTCCTCCTTTTTTGGACATAGTATTTTTTTGCGTGTCCAATTTAGTCTGACTGCGTAGTTAAATGACATATATATCGCGTTGTGATCAGACTGTAGGCTACTGTATCTATCACATTCATCAACTATCCCTTTACTTATATTAAGGAGGCCATCTGTAAAGCACAAATCTAGGATAGATTGAGCATTTATTCTTTTAAATGTCCAGAGACCATCCATGTAGCGATTAGCCGGCGATAAGCCCGTCTCGTACATGAAAGCACGAACCAGTTTACCGTTTATATTTATATGTGGGTCATTTCCATCAACCCCTAGTTCATCATCCCCAATGTGACCATTAAAATCGCCAATAACTAGAGTATTCTCTCCTGTTTTTCTATTGGATTCTATCATCTGAGTTAAAGATTGTAATATGTCAGTGTTCAGTTTTAACACGCCATTCGATTTTTTTATTTTGCTGTTATTTTCTAGATATACAACAATTATGTTTAGATTTGTGCATCCCCTTTTTACTTTGCATTGTGGACGCTTCACAGTGTATTCCGAGGTACTGTCATGTAACCCTGGATGATCAGTTATTTTTACGCTGAGTAGATTGTTCGCTAGATAGTCGTCTACCCTGTTTAGAGTATATTTTATTCCTTTGCGTATATATATTGACAGACCACCTGTTTTTTGTGATCTTTTGAACCTGTGAACCCCTGTATAGCCGCCAATGCACACACTTTCCGCGGCATTTTCATATTGTGTTTCCGTAAAACACATTATTTCAGCACCACTCTTTTTAACGGTGTCCAGTAGACACGAGGCTTGGTTTTTGAGACATCTTACATTTTGATATAGTATGGACAAAGCCAAGAGCACGGAAACACAACTTGACATATGCTGTGCCTCACCGTACCCTGCAGCATTGACAGGGGTGAAAAATGACATTAATATTACAAGTTGGAACCATCTTACCAGCATTGGTGATTTTGTTAAACTTTTCTTGAACAAGTGACCAGGCGAAGTACACCGAGTGGTATAACTCATTGACTTATGTCTAACTTGCAAGCGTCCAATATATTGTGCAACACATTCTCTCACTATGCACAAAATAATCAGCAAAAAGATCAAATCTTGCGAGGCATTGGATGTTGCTATGACACCAGTTGATTCTCCAACACACAGTTCAATTAGTGTAGACAGTAGTATACAGCATGATGCAACATTATATTTATTTGCGGATTTAAACACTCTCACAAGCATGCATACTGCTGAACCGTAAAAAATCACCAGCGAAATCAGTACCATGAAAATTAAGCAATCCCAAATAGTTGGATCATAAAATTGAGTAAACATATCGGAAAGATGTGGTGGTAAAGCGAGGATGAATAGCCATATAATCAAATGTTGGGCAAGATTCCCCAGTTGACTCATAGTACAGCCCATAGTGTTTTCTCGTTTCTTCGCTTTAACATCAAAATTACGTTCTTGAGAAGATCCGCAGATAAATGTGTTTTTTTCTGTGTTGAGATGACTCTCGATATGTATTCTATCTATGTTATGTTTGCAGTTGACATGGACACATTTATTTGCAGATCCCACCTCACTAATAATACCGTCAGGCGTATTTTCAGACAGCGCATCCATCTTGGAAATTTGCCAAATATTAAAAAATGCCGAATTGTCAAAACAGTTGACCGAAGAATTGGCAAAACAGTGAAATAATTTTTTAGTATATAACATCACACTCTTGAAAATCGCTCGATCAATCTCAGAGTACGTCTCATTGGTGTGTCTGCGAGTTCGATATACATGTGAAATCCTAACCTGAAAAAAATATGAGTATGTGATTTTACCGGGAAAAGCTATAAAATCATGCAAAACATCCCATAAGTATTCTGTTTTAGAGTATATTTTTAAGTATGAGCTCCAAAAATACATGGTATTTAGCCCCCTGGTGAAAACCCTATCAGTTGGAATGATGCCAACTAACCTTATTTCGAGTCCTGCATGAATGAAGTTATGAAACGTTGGTTCCGCGGTGGTGCCCGGCGTATCTCGCGCTGGCGTTTTCGCGTCGCCGTTGCCTAGGTGATGGAATAATTTATTAAGTTTGCTGTATTTGGAGAAAAATGGAACCACCACGGTAACACACATCTGTCTCAAAAGCTGCAACAACAGGTGCGATACAACTTTGTGCCCAGATTTCGATGTGTGTAGCCCGTCCCGGGCTATCAGATGTACCATGGCTTGCACGGGGGACGATACACCCATTTTTTCGTAGTTGTTCAGACAAAATCCCATGATAGGAAGCACCAAAATATTTTTCACTCGTGCTTTGATGTATGCCGACAGGGATTGCTCGACATCTAGCAGAAAGTAAAAAATTTCCACGGCAAGCTGTTCACTCCATTTAGATGCATTGTAATCGGGCAATGTAGGCCCGATTAAGCTGAGAACAATACAGCCATGTGGTTGTAGCTTTATACTCCCGCTCGTGATAATTTTTTGGCACACATTAAACACCGGGATCAGAAAATTGGCACGCATGGAAACACCCTCAGATTTTTGAGCCAGGCTGTGTTCTAAATCGGCCACATCTAACACGGCTCTGATAAGAAAAATGTCGTACGCAGATGGAATGTCGACACCGGCCAGCATGCTAGCCATGCAAGCCAGTCTTTGACCGGAAAACAACGTAGATGTAGAGTCAATTTTTAGAGACAAATTTTGTCTGGCCGCTTCACATTCAATTTCGTCTGGGAGCCCAACACTGGTACTGTCACCCGTCAGGAGAACAGTAAAGAAGTAATTTCCAGTTACCTTACATTCAATAGAACACATTTTCGATTCGGGATTAGCAGTCAGATGATCAGAATCCTGTAAACCCCCTGCGCGTGCCCTCAATATAATTCTATTCACGTATTCCCACCTAGTTTTGCACTCTAGAAACCACATGTCACGTATTCTATTGTATTTAAAACAGTTTTCTATTTCAACTATATTTTTTATCTTCATAATTTTTGGGAGAATGTTTGGGAGAATGTTTGTATTTTTACACTTTTCTAACTCATTCCCCCCCGAATATTTAAAAGGTCGTGATTCGGAATGTGTGTTCGGGATACTATTGAATGGTGTTACAGGAGCCGGTTTGACGTCAAAATCATTGATTTCCGGGTACATAGCTCTTCCGTCACTACGGCGGTAACCCGTCATCGGTCCAAATGGTGCGCAAATTCGCAATTTGCGCACTATCGAAACGGGGGCCAACAAAATGTTGTCAAAACATTTTTCTCTTATCAATTTCTGGTCCGGAATTTTGCTTTTTGCCAAAAGATTTCGGAAAAATTTTATAATCTTCAACTGCGTTTTTTGCGACAAGTCTCCCAGATCCACATATTTTGTCGGCCCGATCAAAGTACCATCTCGGTCCGTTCCACGATAGACGCCGAGAATTTCACGCACCTGTGAAGTTATTGGGACGTTTGAGCCATCATCAGCTGTTTTAGCCATAGAAAAATGAATCGGCACTGCACTTGCCTTTGTCGGCGCCGCCGTAACCGCTGCGGCTTCAGTCACCGGTGCGGGAGGAGATTCTGTGAAAGAGATAGTTTTTGAGAATGATTTAAAAACCGATTTAAAGTTTTTTAATTTCTCTAAAATTTTTGTGGCGCAACCCCCCACCACATTTGACGTGTTCGAAAATAGGCATTTTTCTAGTGTTTGGCCTTCGCAAGTATCAAGAGTCAAGTCAATCGTTTTCACGTCATGTTTTAAAAGGTTTTTTAAAAAGTTTTTTAAAAATTTCGGGAAAAACTTAGAGTTTTTTAGATTTCTTGCAGTTTTTGTAGTGTTTGATGCTATCGTAATTAGTTTGCGCCATATTTTCTCTACCAACACTTTTGATGTAGTTTTCAGTACATAATCGTTCAATACACAATTTTTGACCCCGCACGTATTTTCCAAAGTACGTGAAGAAGAAATCTCACCAAAGTCAACGTCGTTTTCATCGAACAACGTTCCTTCATCAAGCGGATTTACGTGTTCGTTTTGAAGTGCCGGTGTCACCAAATTTTCGCCATTTTCATAGTCTGAGTCACCATCATCTAGCAAAAATGGCGCCAAATTGTCGCCTGCGTTCTGTTCCCCCGGTTCAACGTCGGCACCGGCATTCGCGACAGGCTGAGCATCTACGACCGGTTGCTCACTAGTGACCACAGCATGTCCGCCGGATTTCTGTTGATTTTCAATGATGCGCAGTAAGTGATCAACCCTCACATTCAGGGCTGACACAGTCGACGTGGCTGAAAGTGGGGAAATATCAGTGTTTATCGACCACAATATATAAGACATTTCTATCTTCAAAATCCTGTACATTTTTTGCATAAAATCAATTTTTGTTACATTTTCACAAAAAAATGTCGCAGCAAGTTTCACGTGGGGCACGTATTTTTGAGATGTGGATAGCTGAACATTTTCGTATTTCCCATTTAAGGCGGCTACATTAAGAGAAGTATGTGAAGTTTGTATAACTGTGATTATCTGAAAGTTTAGAAGCGTCTCACCGCTAGACGACGACGCAGTGTCTACATGGCCATGTTGTGGCACTTGTGACACCCCCATCAGGTCCGAATCTCCATCTCCAGACTCTATCGCCGGCTCACACGTTTCGACGCGAGCCTTAGTAAAAGCTGATACCGGTGTCGCCGCAATATTTCCTCTGCCGCGGTAATTTGCGCCACGCGTAAAAGAAGAACCGCGTTGCGGGGGGGGCATCCGCCCCCTGTACCCTTCATTTGACGGGAAAAAGTTTTGCGGTTGGGGGTTTGCAAGGGCACCCCCGCGCCCCCCGCGTGGGGCACCCCTTGACGAGAATTGACCTGGCCCCCCGCGGCCCCGCCGAGCCTGCAGGTAGATAAAACAAGTCATTGCCAATTTAGTAGCCCCATGCGCAAGCAAGATGCAAAAATTGAAAAAAATCATATAAGCTTTTGTTAGCGTTTTTAGCGGTTTCACACAGTTAGAATACAAATATAGGTAATGCAAGCTGGGGTATGTGCACACACCGGACCATAAGCTCACCATTTGGTCAAATAAGTTATTAGAATCAGTATATACTTTATTCTGATTTATTTTAGCCGCTCTAGATTCTGATTGTATTTTAGCCGCCCTAGTTTTTGTTATTTTCACCGTGGATTGTGGGTATCCGTCCAGGACATGATTGTTCACAGTATTTACTATGACGCTGTGCGGATACCTACCACCCATTTCAGTAGAAATGCATTTTTTATTTTGAGATGAGATGTATTTTTCTCGACTATCGAAAGATATATAGATAGTGATAGATTGCTGAGATATATTGGCTAGACACTCGATCGACCATGTTTTACAAATCTTTACCAAACCAACCTTGTAGGGGTCTCTGAGCATGTTGAAAACGGCACGCATAGAGTTTGTCGGATCCTTGATTTTCCAATGCCCCTTTCTATCGTACTCCTCAAAGATCCCGTATTCTGGTGCCGTGACAATTTTACCATGTTCGTCTCGCATCCGATAGGCATTTTCTTGTGTAATACATGCTCTAGTTTCCATTAAGCATTCGCCCCATAGATTCATAAAGGGCGACCTGTAGCATGCACCAACCATTGTCCCCAGGGCCACCTGAAAGTGTTCAATTTTATTTTTAAAAACGTGTCGGATTATTCTATGTTTGACGTTGTACAATCCCAAATATTTTCGACTATTGTTCTTATTTATCATATTTAGCTGGCTGAAAGCGTAAATTATCAGTTTTTCCCCTAAATATACAGCAACAATTATGTTGAAAGTGTCCCGGCGTACCGCATAACTGAGCGTTAACCCTAGAGTAACGGTGATTTTTATATCACCGTACATTCCTAAAGTTTCTATAAAGATCATAGTGATTAATAGGCGTTTCACACCCCATCTCACCTCGGTGGAAAGTTTATCGGCACCACATAACAATGCACCCCGAAAACCACTGTTTGGCCACGAGCCGGTGCATCGAATGAATCTCGGGTTGTCGCTTACAGTGTTGTTAATGCGCTCTTTACCCGTCTGCCAGAGAAGCTGCCTGTGTGGTTTAAGAAAAGGGCGATTTGTGTGAGTGTATATAACACAAGTGTTGATATCAGAGACATAGATCAGTACAATTTGTAGATTTGTCATTATATGCTCAATGTCACCAATAAATCCCTTCGCAAGTATTTTTCCCTGTTTTTTTGATTCTGGCATTTTTCCAATTTTACAAGCATTTCTATCAATAGTCACTGTGTCTAGTGTATGTTCAGTGTTTTTGGGTGCTGGCATATTTCCAATTTTGAACATAATATTTCCCTTATTTGGCATTCTTCCAATTTCACATCTACACACATTTATTTTACAAAGTAACCATCTAAGTATTCCAACAAACCTGAATTGCGGGTTGTTCAAGGCAGCGTTCTTCATTATTTTCTTTAAAGTGCGATACGTTCAGTACCACCGACAGCTTTTGCCTCTGCCTGAGCGGTAAGGCGGAGCATATTTGTGATGGCGTGTATATATACAGTGAAGGTCATACTTAGATAGCGACTTCCGTTGGTGTATTCGATGATCTCGGTTTTTGATCCTTTTGAATGTTTAAATGTTCTAAATCCTAACATAGCAATGGTTATGCTACCCCATTCAAGACACAATAAGCCGAATAGATTCAATTTTGGACACAAAATATCTAAAAATTGCAATAATTGCAGAGATTCACCCCCACGTACCATCATCATGGCCAACGCCATACATGGAAACTTTCTGCCGTCCTGAATAATTGTCAATGGAAACATGAAGCCAAGAATGTCCAGAGGGTCAGTTAAAGACACCAAAAGATCATTTGCCGCTTCGCGCCCGCGGAATTCTTTTGGAATGGTGCCAAGTTTACTTGTCTGCAAGTGTGACAGTTGTTTGACACATTCAGAACATTTACACTCGTATATTATTTTCTTATGCATATTGTTGTGCATTTTTCGATCGAATTCCCCCCTGTAATGGGCTGGGAAAATTTTTGTTGACCCCCAGAAATGCTCAGAATTAATGTTCGTCAAATAGCATTGAATATTAAAGATGTCCAGTCTATTCCCCCACAAATATATTCTAACCTTTTTTTCAGTTGACGCCACAGAAGCCGAGTTTAGCTCGCTAGTTTTGACCCGTTTTGGTGCAACTGCATTGGTTTCCAATGGCTCCGGTTTGCGTTTGGCATTGGTTTGGCAGGCCCCGGAAACCACACTTGCAAATGTTGACGGCTTCGATTCAAGCGCATTAATTTTGTCTCGCAACTCTGTCAAACTTGCCAGCAACTCGTCACGTTTCGTACCGCACTGTGAGAGGTAGGGGGTAGGGACGTAAACATCAATATTTTTATTTTGATTAGACTGTGTTAGAGCGTCATCGTCGTCCATCGATATACACGTCACGCTGTCGATAAGTCTAATAAATATCGACAAATTTGAGAAAATCGACTGTTCAATTGTATGAATCGACTTTTTGTGATACGAGGTTAGAAAGTCTCGTAACCCCCAATTTACAGGTGAATAGTGACACACTGAACCAACCTTTATCACATTCTCATCAACTTTGTCATCTATTCTGACCGTGTCATCTATAAGCATAGTGATGTCCCCTGAGATCTGGTCCAACTTGTTGTAAATGCCATCAAAATCGTCTTTAATGCCTGTCACCAAGTCTGCTACCAAGATTTCGATCTGTGTGAGAAAGCACATACATGTGAATTGTGTAACAGTATGGTTCTGGTAGGATTCTACAGTTTGGGCAGTCATCATGCGATTTGTAAATACGTTTTTCTTATTTGCATTTGTTGCACTAACCCCCCCAATTTGTTTAAAGGCAACCTTCACAGTTTTTATATTCCACCTTACTTTACTTCGACAGCTAATATCGAAATTGCATCCGATAGGACAAATTTGTAACTCACCCTCTCGCAGAACTTTGAGGCCATACTCAGTTCCGACATGGAATAGTGCACCAAGTGGCTTAGCAACATCAGCGCTCTAGAGGCATTATTTGACGCATCCATACTCTTGATGCATGTCTGAATTTCACCCATCACCACGTTAGGATTGAAAGGAGCTCCGCCCACTGAATATTGGCGTCGTAATTCAGCTGAGTAACTATACCAGTTGAAAAAATACTCTTTAGGCGGCGCGTCGGGTTCTGAGTGTATGGGATGAGTAGTGGTACATATGCACAAAACAGTTGTAGGCGTCTTGTGTAATGTCAAAAGTTTTTGTACCATTTTGCGTACCCAGCCACAAGTGAGATGTGAATGGGTATCTTGAGTGTACCCTTTTAGATGCTCACAATTATAAAAAGTAGTAATGGAAGATAACCAACTCAGTTTTTTGTGTAGTTCCTCCATTGTTATGTTCGTATTGTTGGTCACTTCAAGCGGTGCTTTCAAACACATGCCGCCAAGTCTCATATTTGATTTTTCAAGAGCGGCAAGGCGACGTTTTTTAGCCAGCGAGCTCGACTCCGCCCCTGCGAAGCGTAGATGATTGAATCTATTGTTCCTGGTGTTAATCCACCCCCAATAGTGTTTTGAAGAAGACCCCAGTTTTTTGAGTGTAATAACCAATTTACTTTTTTCTATTTTGTCTGGTTTACCGCTTCCTACTATTTCCATTAGGCTTTTTGCATTATAAAGCATCACGTAGCACCCCCAGCTGTGGCTGATGATACCAAATTTGTGGTAAACTGAGTAGCCCAACTCACCACCCACTGGGCGCAGCTGCCCCATACCGGATTTCGACACATTTTTCCTAATTTTTTCAGACGTACTGGTTTTCAGTGTTTCAGTGCATGGAGGGGCACTCGAAGGTTCCTGCTGTTCTTTGCAAGTCGTTTCTTCAGCGGGCACAGCAATCACTAGCTTTTCTACCGGGCCACTTCCCAATTCTGGAGAGTTCTCCTCGCTGGGCGCGTCCCTGCAATAGATCAGCATTTGATTAGGTGATATTTTTATGTCTGATTTTATCTTTACAGTATTCTCACACCAAATCGCATTTTTGTCACAGATTGATTGATCGAACAGGTTAGTATGAAACAATCTTGCAAAATCACCAATAAAAAGTACGTTCGCCCGATATATTACCGTTTCTTGAATTTTTGACCCTTTAATTAACAAGATTGTCTCCAATCTGTCGGGATGCGGAGTAGTACTATAGACGCGACCACGCGGTTGCTTGGTTTTTTTCCAAACCAGGCGTAGGGCGGTTTTTTCATCAGGTGGCATTCGCTCTATCGCTTCCTGTAAACACAGTTTTTCGTAACAGTTAGGTATGCTACTGTCGCAGCCATAGTTACTATATTGCTCATCAATTGACAAGGTTAGCACTTGAAACAAGAAAGTGGAAGTAAACAAGTGAAATTTTCTCACTTCAAATTTTTCTTCATCAGCAATGGACAAAATCTCCGCAGTGTCGTTGTCGTCTGGAAGCGGTTCTTCATAGGTGCTAGTAGACCCCTTCGTCGATCGCGTGCGTCGTTTGGGGGCTTCTCCCATAATGTTAGTAGATGATAGGGTTAGTATTACAGCCCAGCGGCCGCACCTGTATGTGTAGAGGGAATTTATAGTTTTTTGGCTCAGTGCCAAAATTTTCAAAAAATTTGCGAGAGGTATCCCCCTTGTGTACAGTTTAAGGGTACAACCATAAGCATCGCATGCTGCTATCAGAGTATGATAATCTTGCTCGTTTCTGAGCTTCATAGAAATTTCGAAACCCAATTTGGGTATAGCCAAGTGTTTATGGCTGGCCAAGTATTTTTGGCTCAGTGCCAGATAGGCACAGTCGGAGTATTTACCGACTTTTGACGTCTGTCTGTCCTCTTTGGACATTCGACAGCCGCCATGGGCGATCAACTCAACCGCCCAACACCAACACTCCCTAAATCTACTCGATTTAGGCCTATACAGCGTTGTTTATCTGTCTTAACCAAGAAATTCAAAATTTCTTTTTTTCATAGACATAACATTAAAAAGTGATCACAACATGAAAACAGTCCAAATTCTGTGTTTAAAGGTTCAGAGTCAACATTTTTCTGAAAAAATTCGAAATTTATCTGAAAAAATTCGAAAAATAGCCAAAAAAATTCGAAAATTGCCAAAAAAGATTCGAAAATTCGAAATTCGAAAATTAAATTCGAAATTCGAAAATTATTTTGGAGAAAAATTCGAAAATTCGAAAATTCACTTCAGAAAAAACACTTAAAAATTTAAATACTTTTTTTCGACTGTTTGCCATCGTTATTGACAGCACAAGAAAATAAAATATCTGTTGAATAAAGCAACGAATTTTCGTCTTGCGCTCAGGTTTCTCATTAAACTTTGTTCTTAGTTTACGTTTTTTTGTAGTTTTTTTGTGTATGCCTGCTGTGGTATTTCAATAAATGAATCAAAAATTCAAATGAAAAATAAACGTTTACAAACAAAGATTTCGCTCAATTTTTACAATTTTCAGGTAAAAGCTGATGTGGATGATTGATGTATTAAAATTATACTTCGATATACCGTATTACCTCGAAATACACCCATGGGGGTTTATTATTTCGCCAGCAAAATTTGAGGGGGGGTTAATTCGAGGGGGGTTTATTCGAGGGTTTTTTTATTATTTCGTCAGAAATTTTCGTGAAATTCATAGTAAGGAATACGCTTTTTCATACACAAAAACGGTGATAAACGTGAGAAAGTAGGTCATATTTGGGCTATAGGTGTACATCTGTACACAAATGAGCGTAAAAGTGTCACTGCAATCCAAATTAGTAGTAATAAATACATCATATTGCATACACTATGTCCATCACTCAGGAGGGGGGGTTTATTATTTCCCCAGCCCATTTTGAGGGGGGGTTAATTCGAGGGGGGGTTAATTCAAGGGGGGGATAATTCGAGGTAATACGGTATTATGACAGATTTTTTCAGTGACACAATAGCACAAAACACAGAATTGGTGTATGAAACCCTCACCCTCCCCTGAGTGATGTCCGGTGCCAGTAGTACAGGACCGATCACTCACATCCGGCCATGAGCGATTTTTGAGAAAATAGTTCGCTACCCCTGAGTTCGCTACAAGGTCTGATACTGAACTATGTGACCTTGGAGTCAGTGATTACTTTCAGGTCATAAAGCTTTAGTGGTTACTGTCATGTTAAATGTCAAGTGAAATATCAAGTCAAATGTCAAGTTGTATGTCAAGTGATGATGTTCATGTGATAATTGTCAAGTAGTTAATACCAAATCATCAGTGTCAAGTCAAGTGGTTAATGGTAAGTGATAAATGTCAAGTAGTCAATTTCAAGTCATCAATGTCAAGTGATAATCTTCAGGTTGTCAAGTGAAAAATCAGGTTGAATGTCAAGTTGTATGTCAGGTGATAATGTTCAGGTGCTAATTATCAAGTAGTTAATGCTAAATCATCAATGTGAAGTGTTTAATGGTGAGTGATGAATGACAAGTGGTTATATAAAGTTGTAAATGTCAATTGACAACTATCAGGTGATAAATGTCAAGTGGTTTATGTCTAGTCATGAATGTCAAGTGATAATCTTCAGGTCAAAAATGTCAAGTGGTTTATGTCAAGTCATCAATGTCAAATGATAATGTTCAGGTGATAAATGTCATGTGGTTTATGTCAAGTCATCAATGTCAAGTGATAATGTTCAGGTGATAAATGTCATGTGGTTTATGTCAGATCATAAATGTGAATTTACAACTATCAGGTGATGAATGTCATGTGGTTTATGTCAGGTCAAAAATGTCAAGTGATAATGTCCAGGTGATAAATGTCATGTGGTTATTGTCAAGTGATAGATGTCAAGTGATAATGTCCAGGTGATAAATGCCATGTGGCCAATATCAAATCATCAGTGTCAACTGGTCAATGGTTAGTGATAAATGTCAAGTAGTTTATGTCAAGTCATAAATGTCAAGTGATAATCTTCAGGTTTTCAAGTGCAAAATCAAGTTGAATGTCAATTTGTAAACTGGTGGAAAATATAAACAGGAAAATCACTTAATTGTATTTTACAAATCCCACATGCAAGCTGTTAGGCTTTCATCTTGTGTGAGGGTGCCCCCGAGTATTTACTATATATAACCTAGGGGACACCCCCCTCAAGCCACCCTTGATGCAGAAAAATTTTTTTTCATGTTTTTTTTCTGGCAAATATAAATGGAACTTCCATACAAATTTTTGTTCCTGATGAAACAAAAATTATTGATAAATTTTTTTCTGGACATTTGAGACCAAAACGTTTTTTTGACATTGGTAGATTGTAACCATGTGCAACTTTTCTACCCAGTCAGAACCCCCAGAAGCCCCACACAATGGTGGCGTTGTTGATCAAACATGAAATTTTTTTTTGAGAAAAACGTAGGTTTGAAAAAGTGAATAATCCACTATCCCAAGCTATTCATGGAGCACATGGGGGCCAGAATTGGCTTGTTTGGTTTCAGGGGCAACATATGGCTGCTCCTGGGCTCCATTTTTGCATTCAAGTATTTTTTATAGCCAATGATAAAAATGGCCCTGCGTAGAGGGGGCACTCGCCTGACAGCATGTCTGGCGCCTGCAGTGTCTTGACACAAATGACAAAATACTTGTGCCCATCCAATGTGGACACTAATTATTTGATAAAAAACCTATAGGGGCCAATGGGCAATGTGCCCTGTATCTAATGTGACTGGGATAAACAAATGAAGAGGTCATGCCCAGAAAATTGAAAATCACAGTTTTTCAATCACAACTACAATTTTGATTATCACAAAGTTTAAAATCATTGTTGTCATGTTTTTGTGGTCCATGCCTGCTTGCTGGGGGCAAGTTTTGTGGGTGTGAGTGGACCAGGGGCCAAATTATACTCCCAACTTACCAGCAGTCAAAATATGGCTGTGGGAAAGCTATAAGTAACTTTTATTCTATTTGAAAAGGACCCAACACAAGTGCATTCATTGCTTGTGTTGGCAGCACACAAAAAAATCGGCTGTGCACTTTACTGCAGCTGTATTTAGTGTGTTTTTTGAAAATTCCCATTTATATTTGCCGGGAAAAAAATTGGAAAAAAACATTCATCAATCTGTAGCAGCAGAACAGGGGGGTGCCAGGGCGTGCCACTTGGCATATATGTAGGCAAAGTTGTGGGCAGCCCCATATCAAATGGCAGCCATATTGGGCTGCACGTTTTCCTGTGAGATAGTTATGAAAAATGAGGTACCTGATTTCCCATTTATATTTGCCACCAGTTTATGTAAAGTGATAATGTTCAGGTGATAATTTTCAAGTGGTTAATGCCAAATCATAAATATCAAGTGGTTAATGGTAAGTAATGAGTGATAAGTAGTTATATAAAGTAATTAATTTCAACTGACAACTATCAAGTGATAAAAAAGTTCTCACAAGGTGATATTTTGGCTAATGTGAATTTCACAAGCGTAAATTGGGACCTTGCGCCGCCTATGGTCAATATATTCTATGAATGGAGTGAAATTAGTTCCATCAGCTGCAAAATAACACATGCTTCGAAAGGACACATACCGTATTTCCTCGAAATACTCCCCTCAAAATGGACGCTATGAATTTATAACCCACCTCGTTTACCCCCTCAAAATTCTCACTCTGAAAAAATAAACCCCCTGGGTGTATTTCGAGGAAATACGGTACATAACAACATGGACGACATTCCCACCCACCAAAGAGGGCGGTATTTTTCGAGGGGGGGGGTCATTTTTCCTCAGTCATCTAACAGGGGGGTCTATCCGAAGGGGGGGGGGGTTGCCAGGGGGACTTTTTCAAGCACA